>OZ018387.1:84302013-84362207 GCA_963969525.1 Ontholestes murinus
AAGTTTTTAAACCAAACTTTACCAAAGTTTATCAATTTCAAATCCGATTATGCAATTAAAAATTCAATAGATTTAGTCAAAACGTTAAAACAGTTAGAAATTTCCGAGAACGCAAAATTGATTTCATTCGATGTTAAAAGCCTATTTACATCAATTCCAACAAAAGAACTAATAATTATACTTGATAATTTAATCAATAAATCAAACCAACCCGAATCACTTAAAAATGAAATGAAAAGTTTAATCAAGATCTGCATAGACCAGAATTACTTTGAATTCAACAATTTAATATACGGTCAAACCGATGGTCTACCAATGGGTTCCCCTTTGTCACCCCTTCTAACGGAGATATTTATGAACAATTTTGAACAAAACCTATTTAAACAACCAATCACTAAAAATATATTTTATTGGGCTAGGTACGTCGATGACATTTTTTGTATTTGGACAGGAACAACACGTCAATTAGATTCATTTAAACAGTATATTAATTCCATAAATAAAAGCATTCATTTTACCACGGAAATAGAAGTAAATAACAGTTTAAATTTCTTGGATTTAACCATTACAAAAATAAATAAAAAATTAGAATTTAAAATTTTTAGAAAAGAGAGTTTCACAGACACAATAATTCCAAATTCATCCAATACCCACCATAGAATCAAGTACAGCTCTTTCCATTCCCTCATCCATAGACTAATCCACATTCCACTCTCCGAAAGTAATTTTAAACAAGAACTAAAAACAATTAAAACGATAGCATTTAACAACGGATATAATCAAAACATTATAGAAAACTTAGTAAAAAAGAAAAAATTTAAACAATTGCAAAAATATTTTTATGCGCCGACACGTACAGCCCCCCAAAAATGGCACAAGTTAGAATTTGTAAAAAATCTTTCAGAAAATATACAAAAAAGTCTTAAAGGGTACGATTTTAATATTATTATGCCTAATCCAACTAATATTCAGAAGTTGCTGGTAAACAATAAATCCGTGCAGAAAAAACTGGACAAGTGCGGAATATATCAAATTAAGTGCGGGGATTGCGACTCTGTGTACATCGGACAGACTGGCAGAAGTTTCGAGACACGATTATCGGAGCATAAGAAGTCAATACTACACAAAAAAACTTCAACAGGGCTAGCGCAACATTGCATCGAGAGTAACCATTTTTTTGCGGATAATAATCTAACAATTTTGTATTCAGGTAATAAGGGACGTAACCTTAATCTGCGAGAGGGCCTAGAAATCCATAAAGCTATTAAGCGCGGAAAAACCACGCTTAACAATTTCGAGGAAATTTGGAACTCGCCTATTTCGGCCGCCCTTATTACCTGACCTTTAATTAGTATATATACCGGCATAATGTTATTTTTTGTACATATCTCCTTGAGAATGACTTATAGTCGAAACTAGTCGGAGAATAATAAACAACAAGTGAAATCATACCAAGTGTTTTAATTCATCTATCAAATGAATAAATCTTAATAAATTTTCTTGTAGTTTTTTAGACTTTTTCTGACCTGGAGGAAAATAAATCAAGAATATAGAATAATTTCAATGCAACCTGTTGCCTTATGTAAAGAAATTCACAAATTATTTTTCCATTTGATTTTTTTCTTGTTAGCCAAAATATTGTTCAAATTAAATCATAGCTCTTAATGAACTTTCTTTAGATGCCAATATGTTTTTCTTAAATGACTTCTACTGTTTACCTTTTTTACCCATATTTTAAAGTCTTAACAAGACTATATTGTAAGAGTAACCTTCAGTTCTAGTGAGGATAAACTCTCTCGCATTTATTAAAATCTTCTAGATCAAAAGGAAGTAGAAATTCTGTTCTGACCGCTCTACGGATTTAATTCTAATTAAGTATGATCTTAAACGTACATGATGGGTCTTTATATAAAGCACTTTTTACAATTAAAAGCAACTAGCAGTAATGTTGTTATCTACATCAAGACTATATAAGCTATATAAGATTTATTTATAATCTCATTCAGTGTACGTTAAACGTGACAAATGTGAGGATGTGACATTTTATTAATAATTGTTGATCTTTTTTCAATATAGAATTATTCAGTTTTTGACTTAACTTCTTTAGGGTATAAGTAATTAAGAAAAAACTACTGTCAATTTTCAGTGTAAGGAATAATCAAAATTAATAGTCTTTGATCAGAATTTTGTAAATAATTATATATTTTCTGGTTTTAACTATTTTTAAATTTAGATAAGATATTTGCACTGGATTGATGAGGTTGTCACTTGTTGAAACTCCATATCACTTATTAAAATACGGACACAGTATATGGTTTCAAACATTTTTGAAACCATATACTGTGTCAGTATTTTATTAAGAAAATATAAGCGCCTATTCAAATATTTGATAAAGAACAAGTTGAATACTGACAAAAATGAATTCCATTGAACGAACATATGTACCTTAATTCCCCCAAGATCATACACTACTGAATTAGCATCTATATACCGTGAATGATCAATCATAAATAATAACTGTTCTTTTCCATAACACACGCACGAGCAACTCCGGTATCATATGTTTGATGGAATTGCCTCGATGGTATAGAATAAATCACCACGGCAGAGCATTACAGTCCTGGACGCCAGCTGCACATTTTAATTATTCCTAATAACCACGATAATGACTTTGTGCCTTCATCTGTGCGCACTTTCTGCTGTCAACGACACGTAAATGGTAGAATGGCAGAATACCAGCAGAATGGAGGAGAGTTCGCTGACTGAGCCCAAATGGTAATCGCGAAATGACATAATAATTACCCATCGCTAATTGTTCACGTCACTAACTGTTCCTCGGATTTTCCCGGCGTTTCGTTGAACCTCCTCCGTCTTTTTTAGGCGGATTTCGGGCTTAAAAGGCGTTAAATGGCCGCCGCACACCCAGCGAAATTGCTTTTTACGCGATTATGGCGTTTCCTGTTTTGAAGGTAATGAGGGTTTTCTGAATGCGCCGCGGTGATTAACGGCCCGCCTGCGTGTGTAATTATTGAATTTATGGCTTCGGTTTAACCACCCCGTAATTGAGCAGTTTTGCGCCGTGATTTTTGTACGAGAATTGGTCTTGAACTGAAAGGCGTTTATTCGACATGGGAAAAAAAGTCATTTGTGCATATATAATCTAAATATACATTAATATAGTTGTTTGACTATCATAATTTTTAGAAGCTGAGACAATTTTTTTGATATTAGAAATTCCTATCTTTTCAGGCAATAACTAAATGGATGAAATTTAGAAAAACTACTGCATACTCAGGCACTACGTGAAGAAGCAACAAGTAGTTTTCAGAAAAATACCCTATGAAATAAACTATAACTAGAAAATGTAAAGAAAATTTAAAGGATATAACTAATTTAATACTACTTTTACATAGAGATAAGAACAGCTTGGAGGAATTAGTTGTGCAGGCATTTCTAGATGAACTAATATATACAAGAATCAGAGGTTAACATTTACTCGGCCAACTAAATTAGTAGATACACTGGCTCAGGAGCTTAAAGCAGCTGTAACTATTCTTAGAAGTCAAGGGTGTGTTCCAAAATTGAAGATACCTGAGAAAAATAAAAACAATGTTATGAGATATGTTTGCCAAAGGCTCTTTTATGAGCATCAAAAAAGTAAAACACTAGAAATGTGAAAAATAAAAACATATTCCACATCCATACAATTAAAGGGGGAAGCACCGAAACATAAGCTTATAGCTTTTAGAATAACTAGAAAATGGCATACTTGGTACATCTTCAATGCTGTTTTTATGGATAGACATATCATCTAACGTTCTTGCAAACTATTACGAGATACCAATGCTATTAGAAGTATATACCGGGTGTCTCAGCGTGCGCGCCGAGTAGCTTTACGGCTAAACGGTTTATTTTTTTCAAAATCCGTTTTCGCAGGAGTATGTAGGTGTATTGGGACCACATTTTAAAATTAGTTTTAAATATACAGGGTGTCCCATAAAAGCATGGCGTATCATAGTTTTTTCTTATGGAACACCCCATATTTGATATTTTTTTCAGATTCTACATCAAAAATAAGGGTAACTTTCATTATAAGATCATATGCCTAAACCTAATAATTTCTGAAATATTTAAACAATTTTGGAAAAATTGACGTTTCGAAAAAAAATTATATCTTTCAAATAGGTGAATGAAAACAAATGAAATTTTGTGTCAGTATATTAGACTAATGGGTGAATATTTTAGGCCATTTATAGGAATTTTAAATATTAAGATGTTTTGATAATTTAATGTGTCTACAGAAACACATTCAAGGTCAAATTTCGTGCTTACTTTAAATGGAACACCCTATATCTAATAAACCTATCTTGTAGCAAATTTTATTATCTTTCAAAAAGTATAAAGGTATTCTATACCTGTTACTTATAGTTTTCAAGATATATCCATTTTTGTTAATTTTCGACATAATAATTATTAGTATCAATTATTGCAATAGTCAGTTAACACAACCAATGATTTTCGAGATATTTCCAAATTAACACACTAATTGAATAATTTATTTACACATATGTACATGATTACGTAATATCGTCTTAGAATTTCAAAAAACATAACGAAAAACAACAAATGAAATTAACAAAATAATAACAACATTATTTTTTTATAACAAATTTTCAAAAATACCACCATCGCACTGAATGCATAATTCAATTCTTTTTTTAAAAGATAGTTTAACATTTCTTAGCATATTGGGTGTTATTGATCTAAATGCATCCTTAATTCTGTCCTTCATGTCTTCAACAGTTGTGGGAGGAGTGGTGTATACTTGATTTTTAATATACCCCCATAAAAAGAAATCCATGGCGGTTAAATCAGGGGATCTAGGTGGCCAAGCTACGTGACCTCCTCTTCCAATCCATCGCCTATTAAATATTCTATTTAAATATTGACGAACCGCCAATGAAAAATGAGGTGGCGCACCATCGAGCTGTAACCACATGTTTTGGCGAATATTCAGTGGAATATTCTCTAATAATAATGGAAATTCTTCTTGGAGAAATTGTAAAAATATGGGACCATCCAAGTATCCATCGAAAAAATGAGGTCCAATGACGTAATTACCCAAAATGCCTCCGAATACATTAATACTCCAACGATGTTGTCGATCAGTAATTTGAAATTTGTGGCAATTTTCGGTGCTGTAATAATGGCAGTTACGTCGATTAAAAGATCCGTTATTATTAAAAGATGATTCATCCGTAAATAAAATATTATTCAAAAAATCTTCATCATCGCCACTTTTATTTAAAACACATAAACAAAAATCTAACCGCTTCTCGAAATCCGCATTATTCAGATGCTGGTGAATTTCATAGTGATATGGGTGGTATTCATGTTTTTTTAATATCCTTGATATGCTCGCCTTGCTTAACCCAGTCTCACGAGCTACTATACGTGTACTCGTGCTAGGATTATCTATTACAGAAGTAAGTACCTGTAATTGTGTCTCCTCGTCCTTAGTTACAGTGTTGAAGTTCGTTTTTTTCAGATACTTGACACTGCCTGTGGTTTTAAATATATTTAAAACTTCCTCCAATGTCTTCTTATTAGGATGTCTCCTATCAGGGTACCTTTCGCGATATACTCTTTCCGCTAAGAGACAATTTTCATAACATTCCCCTATTATTAGGATCATGTTAATTCTTTCGTTTAAGGAATATTTCATTTTTGCGGTCGTTACAAATGATTCGAATGTGTCAACTGACTTTGTTTATAAACAAAAGCTACACACTAGCTTATTGCAATAATTGATACTAATAATTATTATGTCGAAAATTAACAAAAATGGATATATCTTGAAAACTATTAGTATTAGGTGTAGAATACCTTTATACTTTTTGAAAGATAATAAAATTTGCTACAAGATAGGCCTATTAGATATAGGGTGTGCCATTTAAAGTAAGCAAGAAATTTGACCTTGAATGTGTTTCTGGAGATACATTAAATTACCAAAACATCTTAAAATTTTAAATTACTACAAATAGTCTAAAATATTCCCCCATTAGTCTAATGTACTGATACAAAATTTCATTTGTTTTCATTTACCTATTTGGGAGATATGATTTTTTTTCGAAACGTCAATTTTTCCAAAATTGTTTAAATATTTCAGAAATTATTAGGTTTAGGCATATGATCTTATAATGAAAGTTACCCTTATTTTTGATGTAGAATCTGAAAAAAATATCAAATATGGGGTGTTCAATAAGAAAAAACATAACTATGATACGCCATGCTTTTATGCGACACCCTGTATATTTAAAACTAATTTTAAAATGTGGTCCTAATACATCTACATACTCCTGCGAAAACGGATTTTGAAAAAAATAAACCGTTTAGCCGTAAAGCTACTCGGCGCGCACGCTGAGACACCCGGTATATCAGGCAGTGTAATACTTCTAATAATCAAAATCGCAGAATATTGAACCAACTACAACTCTATACCATTGGATTGATGAGGTTGTTACTTGTCTACTCGTCATCTATCTGATGAAGCCACTGAGTGGTGAAACAAACTTATTCAGAAACCATATATTGCGTCAGTATTTCTTTAAGTGTTACAACTCCATTATATATTAAAATAAAACAACATAGTTGGAAGGTTTTCAATTTTATTATTCATCACTACAATATATTTCCTCACACAGTAGCCCCAATATGAATACTGAGTAATAATCTGCCTGATAGAGCCACTCTGTGATGAAACATGTTGCAGTGATCAACAATAAAAAATAAACCCCCCTAACGGTGTTTTATTTCAAGAATATTATGAATGACAAAAAATAAGTATAGGCAAAACTCTTGTGAGCACTGATATGGTCGTAGAATAATATTAAAAATTTTAAAAAAAGATCTTTATTGACATACACTCCATATTTACATATAATTACTATATTATTATTACTTTTTTTTTCTTCTTCGTTTCCTTTTTTCTATTCTTCTTTTTTCTACCGATCTTCTCAGCCCCCTGCCTCAGTCAACACTTCTTCTTCTTCTTTCTTTTTCCCGTCCCATTCTTACCACATTCTCTATGCCTGTACCATCCTCTCTCATCCATTCACCTATCCCTTTTATTCCCCCTATCCACTCTTCACGCACTTCCTTGCACTCTTGGCCTAAATGTCTCCATATGTCCCTTCCATTCTCGTACAATACCCACCTGCCATACCATTTTCCCATCCAAACCTTCCTTCCTCTCTCCTTCGATCCACATCTAGCCCTTACCAGAGTAACTTTCTTGGACCTGTCCCATTCCGTCTTTAATAGATACTCAGGCACCCTTCCATACACTTGCCAACTTCCATACATTGGGTTGTACCCGCTCCTTACAATACATTCTTGCCGCTCTTGCGCTTCCACTTCATCCACGCAGCCACATTCACACCCTGTTCCAACCATTCATTCACTACCGTTTCCGCCACACCCGCTTTTTCATACATCCTTTTCCTTTCCAATCTCCATTTACACTCTCCTACCCCCACACGTTTTCCGCACCTCTTTCACTAATCTTTCATGTACTCACATCCATCGCATACCTAGCCACTCTTTCCATTGTCCCTACATGCATACTACCCCTATTTGATTCCTGAAGCAAAATATACCTAGAAGTCGATCTCTCACTCCCAGAAGCTGCTTCAGGAAAGTCGTCTGCTCTCTCTTAATGCATTCATACTCTTTCATTGCTCACGTTTCCACACCATACATCAATATCGGCTTCACACACGCATCCCACAGTTTGCACGTCTTTTTTTGCCACGCACCATGCCTTTCTTGCTTTTTGTTGCAGGTACTTGACGTGATCCCCATATCCCCCACCACTCGTAAACAGAAAGCCCAGATATTTAAATTCTTTCACTCTCTCAATCACCTCTCCCTTCCATTTCAACTCTTCCTTTCTCCCCTTTCTTCCTCTATTTTTAAACTTCATCCACTTTATTTTCTTCACATTCACAAACAAACCCCTTTTATCAATATACCTCTCAACTCTTCCTAACATATCTTTAATTTCCCCCCATTCTCTTGCCATATTTTCATTCTTCCAATCACTACTCCGCCCGCCTGCCCTTTTCTCAGTACCTCAATATATATATATATATATATATATATATATATATATATATATATATATATATATATATTCTTATATTCTTAGCCCGACAATTACAACCGACAGCCGAACAAGCCAAATCCTATGTCAAAAACTCTTCACACTTCCTCGACCTCATCAAACAGATAAAACTTTCTAAGACGGACATACTAGTCAGTTTTGACGTTAAATCTCTCTTCACCCAAGTTCCCATCAACGAAACAATTGAACTTTTAAAATCCAAATATAAACAACCTACCTCAACGATAGAACTCATCAAACACTGCCTCACAAATACATATTTCATGTTTAACGGAAACCGCTATAAACAAATTGAAGGAGCACCAATGGGATCCTCACTCTCACCTGTGATCGCCAATCTGTTTATGGAGGATTTCGAAAACATTGCACTAGATTCTGCCCTTTATACTCCATCCTTATGGCTACGGTATGTTGATGACATCTTTGTCATTTGGCCCCATGGTAAAGACAAGCTCAATAATTTCCTCGAGCACTTAAACAATATTCATCCCAAAATTAAATTCACAATGGAACTAGAACAAAACAACCAATTGCCTTTCCTCGACATACTTATCTATAAAAATTCCGACGGAACTCTCGGCCACACCGTATATAGAAAAGAAACTCATACAAACAGATATCTAAATGCCGCCTCTCACCATCATCCTGCCCAACTCCGTTCAGTGGCAAAAACTCTCCTAACTCGCTCTCTCCGACTAACAGATAAGTCCAATCTAAACAACGAACTAGCCACCCTCGAGACAGCTCTGGTCCAAAACAGTTTCTCCCCAGGTACTGTAACTATCTGACTAAAACAAAAACCGAGCCCCAAAGACACCGACGAGTCCAAAGAATTACAAAATATAACATTTCTTCCGTACATACGAGGTACGACAGACAAAATCTCTAAAATACTAAAAAGACATAATATCAAAACAATTTTTACCACTTCGCGTAAAATTGGACAACTCCTTAATTCCCCAAAAGACATCATTCCCCTTGAAAATCAAGGAGTATACAAAATTCCCTGTGCCTATTGTAATAAAGTTTATATCGGACAAACCAACAGACGTATGAATGTACGGTGAGATGAACATATCAGAGCCGTTGAAAAATAACTACCATCCTCATCTCTAGCCGAACATTCCAAATCCACCGGACACAAGATAAATTTCGACCACACGACTTCCATCGCAGCATTAGACCATTTCACGAAGAGGATTATCCGCGAGGCAATTGAAATAGAAAAACACACCGATAATCTCAACAAACGCGACGACGCCCAACGACTACCCCCCACTTGGAAATCCATTTTATGCAAAACGCATATCTCTTCACCCGCTCCACAGATTTCAATCCCCACCAGGTACCACCAACGCAATCCCGGTTAATCCGAGCGGCCCTATTACAAGAAGCCGCACACGCGCCGCCAAACGTCAACAATAGCGCAGTTTCACTTAGCACGATCGCAGTTCCCCATCGAACACCGCCTGAAGAAGACCAATGCGACTTGGTCGAAACGTTGCAAATCGGTTCTTTTCAGACCCATCAAAACTTGCAAATTCGAAGATTAAAGCCGAACATTGACAATGTACATATATATATATATATATATATATATATATATATATATATATATAATAACAAAGGGCTGAGCTTACTCCCTTTCACATCCTAACCTTGTCTGGCACATTTTCCCTTACTTCGCTCTCATCTATGTCTCTTCATACACCCTTCTCACCCATTCTACTGTCACATAACTCACACCTCCCCTTTTCAGACACTCCACCAACTTTTCTCTTGGCACAGAGTCATACGCCGTTTTGTCTTTTGTCTACCGGGCACA
Source organism: Ontholestes murinus (assembly GCA_963969525.1). Taxonomy (NCBI): domain Eukaryota; kingdom Metazoa; phylum Arthropoda; class Insecta; order Coleoptera; family Staphylinidae; genus Ontholestes; species Ontholestes murinus. The sequence goes on from OZ018387.1 coordinate 84,312,024, forward strand.
TTACCCCTACTCGCCATGACTTCGGCAATTCCGACTCGCCTCTCCACATCCTATTTAACAAGGACCTGGTCTTCTTCCTTCTTTTCCCACTATCTTCCACATTTCGGCCTTCAGCCCATCCAGTCCCGGTACCATGCCTCTTTTGATTTCCTCAAAGGCCCTTTCTACTTCTTCCTCCGTAAACAACTCAACTTTATCCATGTGTTGATACTCCCCTACCCCTTATTAATGTTCATTTGAGAAAAGAAATTCTGATGGAAAGTCAACAGCAGATAATAGAACAGAAAAACGAGGCTAACCAAAATATGAAAATGTGATATCCTCTTCAGTGGAGTCGACTATAACTGATGAAGAGTAAGGAGACTAATATCCTCGTTTAGATCTCTGTATTTCACGTACTTCGTCAGCCGTATTAGTCAAGAAACCGAATTGATCGACTCGATTTTTAGTTTATTACCGCCAACATAATAATATGAGTAAAAAATAGAGTTAACACAGATACAATTTGCTCTACGCTTGATTTTAAAATCTGACATTGGCAAGTAATCCCTCAGGAACGAGAAAAGACAGCTTTTATAATGTAAAATATTCTAATTTAAATTTATACAGTTTAATTCATGTAACACGCTTGAGATATTAAATACTAAAAGGACTATGCTGGAAAACAGGTTACCTAGACAGTATAATAACGATGTAAAATTTATTCAAGGACTACATGAGAACTTACAAGATGTGTTTTATCGATAATTCTAGGACTACCACAAAACCTTTATTAGCATCGCCCGGTGCTAAGCCTTTATCTACATATGCATACACAAACTTAAACCTACATATGTATTGTAATGCTAACCTTGGATTGTCATGCGCTTCGTCGCTCCGTTGCCCCGTTTACTCTCAAAACCTCCTCATTGCTCTCCAGGACCGCTCTCGCAAAAACGGCTACCGTCCACCAGGACACCTCTTCCTCGATTATCCGAAGGTTAATATGTTCCCACCATGGATCGCCAATTATCTTTACTACTTCTGTTCTCTCATCGGTCCATTCTTCGCATTCCAGCAGGGTGTGGGCTACGGTGTCGGACAGGTCGCTCAAGATACGCATCCTGAGCTTAGCCGCTCTTCTATCCGGCACATGTATTTGATAAGGAGCTGTGTCAGATGAAAGTTTACCTCTCCGTGTTTCTATCTGTCCAAGGCTTTATGGCTGATATTAGCTTATGCGTCCATTGCCCCTATTACTGGTGGACCACCTCTCCTCCCCAGCAACTCCCCTGCATCTCTTCTGGCCTCGCCTTTGAGGTCGTCGTTTCCACGACCCTATATATATATAGTGGCCCAAGCTGCAACTATCAACTAGGAAGAGGAGGACGATACTCCCACCGGGGCTACGTATACTACGTATAACAGCTTGTTGAACCCCACACCCCCAAGAAGTCTCCTGCTAGCTTCCGTTGCTTCCCTGACATTGGGAAGCAGACACCCTACTGTCCTCGCTGCTTTTTCCGCCCCACTTCTGCTTCCTTAGCATGTCGAGTACACTGGAGGTTTCAATCAAACGTAACTGCCAGGCATTTCATGCTCCTGTTCATCTCGACATCCTGTCTCAGCAGATTTATCCTTTCGCCCTTCGTTCTTCCCGTCCTTCATCTCGAAAGCCAGGCTGCCGCGGTATTAGTAGCCGCCAAACTAATCCCCTTCTTACTCAGCCAATCGACCACCAGCGACGTCACCTAAGCCGCAGTCATCTTTAGTATGCTCTGTCCAGCTTCCTTGTAATGATAAGAAGGTCTTCCGCGAAATCCACTAGTTTTATTCCCCCCGGAAGTGTCTGTCCGAACACTCTATCAAACGCGGACTGAGGACCAATCCTTGAAGAATTCTTCCTATCAACCTTATCGCCGTGGTTTGACCCATTCTTCGTACGCCATAATCTTGAAGTAGAATACCTAGAATACATGTTTCGAGTTAAGCTGTTTCATAAAGCTTCGCATATTGTAAATCAGGTTAACGATTGAAAGGTAACAAAGATTTTAATGAATATCAAGAGGTATTCCGATATCCGAAGAATGCACTGATCACTACAGTAGTAATAAAACTCATTGAAAAATAAGTCATCTCAACAAAGAAATAGAGTTCCTATCTAATACGCTAAATCATTTACCCGCCAATTAAAAGTGAAAAAGATTTCAATTTTACGAGAAATATCAAGAGATAATTCAAAATCTAAAGAATGAACTTAGTACGACAGCAGTGTTAAAACTGATTCAAAAAATGTCATCTACTCAACAGAGAAATAGAGTTCTTAGAACACATGTTTCGAGTGATGTTCAACTCAGCTTCGCAGTTTTTTAGTGTTTAAATCTATAAATGACGGCACTTAGCACAATATTCTAATATCGTAAATCATTATCCTATCCATTGAAAGGTAACAAAGGTTTTAATAGAACGGAGAATGTCAAAAAATGTTACAACCTTTACAGTAGTATTAAAACTCATTCAAAAACAAGTCATCTTTTCAACAAAGAAATAGAGTTCCTGGAACACGTTTCTAGTGAAGATGTTCCACTCATTTTTTTTTTGGGCTTAAATCTATTATCGGCGGCAAGTAGCAGGATTTCTAATATCGTAAATCATTAACCTACTCATTAAAAGTTAATATAGCTTATATATATATATATATATATATATATATATATATATATATATCACAGGGGTAGATTTGGAAAGCTTTTAATGAAACGAGGAATATCAAGAAGTATTCCAAAATCTGAATAATGCTACTAACACGGCAGCAGTATCAAAACTCATTTAAAAAAGAGTAATCTTCTCAGAAAAGAAATAGAGTTCCCAGAACACATTTTTGAGTAAAGATATTACACATACCTTCATTGTTTTTTTTTTGCTGTATGAATCACGTGACTGGATTTTCTAATATCGTAAATCATTAATCTGCCAATTGAAAGGTAACAAATATTTTAATGGAACAAGTAATGTCCAAATTTTGAAACAGTATTAGCTTAACTATTGCCAGATGAAAATGTTTGTTTTAGATACTGTTATTAGTAACATAGGAATCAAAACTGCTTTTTTCCAAACCTGGAATGAATAATAATCATCCAATTTAGTAACATTTTGTTTACACGAAAACAAAATTTCTGTTGCTCAAATAAAGCAATACCTGCAATACTAAGATCGGTAGACCATTTCTATAAATAGTTAAGCAAATTCTTTAAGAAAAACATATCATGCTGATTTTAAATGGCTTTAAATTTACAGAAGTTGGATTTTGATATCAAACACCTAACTGGAGCGGTTGACAAAACAGCAAATGCTGTATCTAGAATATAAAAGTACGCCTTCACAATAAATAGACTAGCAATCTAATAAAAAAACAATAATGTGAAGGCGGCTATTTGCAGCATTCGATCCATTACGGTGTTTACTCGTTTTCAAAAAATTGGACGGCTTGATACAAATTTTTGAAGTTTTAGAGAGGATCAACAGAATTTAAAAATGACACAAATACAGGGTCCAGCAGGGAAGTCAGACGTTTTTGAAAAAAACAACTCAAGGAAGTTTCAATTAAATAAAAATTTGGTTTCTTTAATTGGTAGGTGTGGATTTACAATTTCATATCAAAGAAACGGTTAACAGACATTCATATACGAAAAAAAAAATGTCATCTAGGTGATTTCAGTTCTTTTCCACACATTTCTGAAGTAGAGTTGAGAAGTTGTTCATGCATCCTTTCAACATATTGGCCGGAATCTCTTGAATTTCTCGGGTTATAGCATTACACACCTAATTAAGGGTCCGTGGTTTCTCAATAAATACGCGGGCCTTTAGGTACCTCCACAAAAATCAAATTGCAATAGTTGGGGCTACTTAATGTCCCCTCATAACGAAATGTGTCGTCCTGGAAAATGTTCTTTAAAAACACCATAGACTCTCTTTAGGTGTAACAAGTTGATAAAAAAAGACTCTTCTAATGTCAATATCGCGCCTTGTCAACTCTGGAATGAATAAATTACGCAACATGGTGACATAACATTGTATGTTGACAGTTACTGTGCCTTCCCCCAATCTGGAACAGTAGGGGCTCCAAATCTCACACCACATAATAAGTTTTTTGCTAAGAAGTGACCTTACATGGAGCTCCCTCGGATTGTTGTCTGACAAGTAGCGACAGTTTGTTTTTGCTTTTATTTGTTTGTTCTCCGAAAAGTGGAAGTGCGCTTTGTCCTTTGTTTTTCCACTATTATTACAGCAATTCGTAGCCTCCGTTTATATATCATTTGGTTGCAGTTTCTTTACAACTATCATCTTATATGGGTGAAAGTGTAAATCTAAATGCAAAATTCGTCGAATTGACCTGTCACTCATTAACTCCCGCGCGGTTAATGCTGCACTATCAATCGACGTGGCCTTGCTTCCATAGCTGTTCTAATTCGAACCACATTTTGAGGGGTTCTGGCACTTCTTTCTCCTCCTCGAGGTACTTCAGGCTTCAACAAGTCTCTAGTACGAAGGTTCTGCACCCACTCAAGGTGGTTTTCGCGTAGAAACATGACCGTGCCTTACAACATTGAATTGTATTCGAAATCTGCGCTGTGTAGCAAACGCAGAACACCCAGTTTCCATGTAAATGTCGTTCTAGCGCCCATGGTGCCATAACGACTAAAGAAAATGGAGAGGTCGGGTGGTCACATATCAACTCTTCCGAAAACGATAGACTCTCTGCGTTGAGTTATGTGCGTTCCAGAAGCATCTTACTTCCCTGCCAGACCCTGTATGATGCAATAGCTCATACCCTCAGAAGAACTATAAAGAATTATTTGAATCACACAGATGTATACAACAGTCGATAAAATACAGTTCGAGAAAAACAGACAAATCAAATAACTTCCAATTATTGTGCTGGACATGTCGGAAGAAGTCAGAAGTCGTCTTCAGAAATAAATTTAGAAGGTTGGAAAAATTGTTTACTTAATATCCCACTATAAAGAATGTATATTAAATGTTTACTAGTGCTCATTAGCTAAAGATCATTATCAGCCAAGCCAGAAATTGTATGGCACCTATTAAAATCCCTACAGAATTTACAAATACTATAGCAAATAATCAAGATGTCAGCAATTCCAAAACTATCCTTTGGATTCGAGCCATTGGTCTGTAGAATAATCAAAAACGTGCTGGAAGTCGTTTTAACGAATATCAAAATAAAGATTTAATATGTTGGATGCTTGAAGCCATAACTTTGTGATACATTTTGAATCACGGAATTTATTTCGTAACTATAGTTTCAATCTTACAAGGTCATTATCAAACGTACTGTACTGTACCTATAGTTACGAAATAAATCATCACACACGGAAAGTTCCTGTTAAAGATTTGAAATAGGTTTATGCATATTTATGTTGTTGTTTATTTCAATCATCTAGTATATTGTAGTAAACATAAGATAATTCAATAGTTCATACCCTGCTACAACAGTACCACAAGGAATCATTTGAAACACACCGATGTTTACAAGAGTCGATATAGTAGAGTTCGAGAAAAATCGTCGAACAAGTTCCAAGTAAATTCCATTTATTGTGATAAACATTGTAGAGTAGACGAGCAGACTTTAAAGTATCAGAAGGAATTGAGTTGCTGACGTCTTTAGAAATAAGTCTAGAAGGTTAGAAGAACTATTCACCTAAAAAGTGTAGTTTAAATGGACACTAATAGTTTTAAATATAATCACCTACAATCTAATAACCAATCAATACTCTCTTTAAAAGTCAAAGCAGAGGAATGGGTAGCAGTATTTAAAAGCGCTAAAGAATTCGCTTCTCCAGAAAAGAACAAAGACGTTGGCTATTCCAAAACTTTCCTATGGATTCGATCAATTTGAATGGAGAATAATCAAACAAGTACTGAAAACCGTATTTTACGAATATCAACATGAAGATTTTGGAATGTAGGTATAATCTAAATGAGTTTTATCATGACATAAGTTGTTCATTACAGTTATCTAGCATCGTGTAATCAAAAATGATACAAGAGTTCGTACCCTGCTGGAGAAATACCATGAATAATCATTTGAAGTTCACCGGTGTATGTACTAGTAGATATAATGTAGTACAAGAGGAACAGTTATACCTATTCCAAGTAACTTCCAATTATTACAGATACTATATAGCAGATTTTTAAGTGTGTGGCAGTTATTAAAAGCGCAGTAAATTCACTTCTACTGCAAAGAATTAAGATATTAGCTATTCCAAAACTATATTATGGATTCAACCAGCTTGACTGGAGAATAATGAAAAACCTGACAAACCAGATAAACTAAAAAAGGCTACTAGTGTAAATATCGCAATGATGCAATGTTTATTTAATAGTATTTTTTAAGGCATACAATTAATTCCTTAATGTGTTTTATTATTTTGATTATACAAGGTTATTCACGCTATACGGCACGGAATATTGTGGTCAAAATACGTGACTTTCAAAAAGTTCACTTTGGGGATATATGAGGGTCGATTAGGGCTACTTTTTAAAATTACTTTCATAATATACAGGGTGTCCCAAAAACCCTAAAAGTATCAAAGTTGTGTTTTTATTAATGAAACACCCTGTATTTTATTGCATTTTTGGATCCTTCGATCAAAATAAGTGTGTGTTTTAATAAGGTTTTTATTACTTAAACCTTAAGGTTTTTGAAATAATTTGAATTTTGTAAAAATTTAACCTAATTTTCATGTTTCAAATACTTAAAAAGTAATCAAGTTATGCATACCAAATTTACACTGAAATGTAACAATAGATCATATTTTATTTTCCAAGTATAATAAATTTGACATCTTATACCGGGTGTAAAAAAATTGGAATTAAACAAATGAGAACTTTAAATGGCTATAACTAAATTTATTTAAATGGAACGCTATATTTATTAATTTATCATCAAATGCACGTTTTAATTACCTATCGAATGGTATTTATATCTTAAATGTTAAGTCTTCTCGTTTTTACAGAATACGCCAAAATATTGTTTATTGCACCGTTTTAGTATTTTTTAAGTAAAAATTTTAAAACCTTATTAAAACACACACTTATTTTGATCGAAGGATCCAAAAATGCAATAAAATACAGCGTGTTTCATTAAAAAAAACACAACTTTGATACTTTTTTTGGGACGCCCTGTATATTATGAAAGTAATTTTAAAAAGTAGCCCTAATAGACCCCATATATCCCCAAAGTAAAACTTTTTGAAAGTCACGTATTTTGGCCACAATATTCCGTGCCGTATAGCGTGAATAACCCTGTATAATTCGGTCTTCAATAACTTTAATATTTTGAAAAATTATTAATTTAATTAAAAAATTAATATTTTATAATGTATTAAGAAATTATTATTTCATAAACAAGTTATTCACTAACTAGAATATTGGTGTACATATCTGTAAAATCAAATTAAAAGTACGTTTATGATGGTAATTATTTTTATTATCAATTATTACACCTTTGCTTATTATTAATTTACCTTTTAGCTTAGAATGCTAATTTATTTGCATCATAATATCTTGCTGGATTGTGTAAACAATTGAGCTGCGAATTCATTAATAATTTCTTGTTCATTTCTTAATACCCTATTAATTAATATTTATAATTCTACTACTATTATACTTATTATTTATGTAAGACTTTAGTTTTTGTTTTTGTGGGTGTAGTTCGCGTTTTCCTTAACATAACATGTGTATGTTTTATTTATACTAGATGTGAACGTCGACTGAAAGGTGTTTATAATTGTTAAATTATTCTTAGAAGTAATATATTATAGTTTTATTTAAATTTATATAATTGAAGATGCAATTACAATTGCATGAAATATTTCCCAAAAGGGTGCCAATAAAGGCCCGCGCCGGCACAGATTCATCCCTCTCATAAACAGTGCCGCCTTCGGCGTCATAAAACCAACCCTTTCGGATTATAACAGATATTTAGGTGTAATAACTGTTCATTTGTTCGACAAAAATGGGCACTTATTCTAATCCCATAATCCTTCCGTTCATAAAATAGTAAACGTTCCTATCGGAATAAACTTGGATATTAGCCCAATAAGCGGTACTTCTCTTCGAACCCTTTGAAATACTGCAATAAAATTATGAATATTTTCAAGCACGGCCTTCAGAAGGGGCGTGTGGATTAACCCGTTGTCTGGAATTTTTAAAACGAAAACTATTATTTTGATAAAATATAGAGTTTTCCTTTATTATGTAGAGACACTGCTGCAATTGTTTAATTACACCGTGGCTTCATCAGACAGATGAGTAATGAATTGATAGAGAGTTATTACATATACATTTTAATTAGTTTGATTTCTGTGATTTACCTGAAGATATACTTGATTAATTATTAAATCACTAAAAAGTCTTCTTCACAATTTTATTTTATTTACAGATGTATATTATATTTCGAACGCAATGCGACCATTATAAATGTTTTAATTAAACATTTGGACAAAAAACTTTCCATTCATGAAAAATGATTATGATTTCGTATATGATTATGTTATTGTTCATTTACTTATTAATAAACATGTTGTTTTGAATTATTCTACTAATTGACGTTATTTCATTTCCATTCAATCGAGTGAGTTAATAATTAAATAATGATACTATATTTATATTTCTTTTTTATGACAAGAGAAAAGAATATATTAAGAGACAGAAGTAATATATTTGAGTAATATATTATAACGTGCCAATAAAATGTATGTGCTTATTGTCATCTTAGTAAAAGAAATAATTATTCTATAAACGGACTTCAATGATTATTTCTGTGGAATATCGCATTTATTATTTTAAAAATTGAATTGAAATTATTGTATTTAGTAGTTATCAACTCCCAGTAAATTGTGCATTGCTGGCCATCCTTAATATAGGTGAGGTATGTTACATAGAGGTTTAAGATATAATAACAATTCTAAAGAAAACAAACGGTAAGTTATATAATGTAATTAAAACCATTAAAGAATTAATTGCCCCACTTACAGAAACATGAATATGTGAATTAGAAAAAAATAACTACCAAAATGTCTACAAGTTAAGTAATAAAGCAGAGAAACCAAATTTTAGATCTATTTCACTTAAACCCAAATTTGTTAACAAATTGGAAACTGTAATAAAAAATAAAATATTATCACACTCCTCACAGACTTTCAGTATTGTTTCAGGCAAGGAAAGTAGACAGTATCTGCAATAATATATTTAATCAATTCAGTTATTAACTAATACGAAGATAAGAAACACCAATGTTTCGATTTTTGAGATCCAAATAAGGCATTTCATATATGTATTACTCTTAAAATTAACTCGAAGGCAAATACAAAAAGTGTAACAGTTGTATTTCTACAAGGCTCAATTCTAGGGCTTTTGCTCTTGGTTATTTATATAAATGACTTTGTGCAGAATATAGATTTTACTGCTGTCACTATGCTGATGATGGCATATTATCGGCAACGGATAAAGATTTAAAATAATAATATCATATGAAATGCGGTCAATGGTTTAAACAAAATCACCTAACAATTAATGGAGTAAAAAACTTATACGATGTTATTTAGTCCTCAAAAGTAGATAGTGTAAGTAATCCTGAATATGTTAAATTGTTCGGAATTTACCTAGATCCCGCATTACAATGGAATCACCATGTTGATGTCTTGACAAGAAAACTTTCATCAATCATCTTCTTGTTAGAATTAACTCATGTTTAACCTCTGGAATCTTTACCAACTGTTTATTACGCACATTTCATTTCATCATTACTAATTACTTATTCTAGTATGGAGCTAAAATAAGTCGATAAAATTTGGAATTATCACTTTTTTAAGAGAATAAATATTGTAATATTTGCTTTACATTAATATAAACGTATGTAAAATATTTACAACACATCAATAAAATTATTTACTTACTTACTTACTAATGCAGCATTTATCATCTAATTATGTGCATGGCGCGGAATGTACGAAAATGGTCTCAAAGTGACCACACAAATACTCTTACTTTATATTAAATGTATCAAGAGCAGAAGCAAATATTAAACCCTAACATATCTGAGGGTGTTTATATAAATACTTTTTTATTTCGCCTGCAGAACAAAATTCAGAAAGGTTAATACATTTTCTCTTTCTGAATATTCAATTTGCGCGTAGTAAACAGCATCAATTGGAAATTTCTATAACAAGTGAGCTCTTCACTAATGCAATTTGTTTAATTGAACATTGGATTACTGAAACAGAATCAGATATCCTAGTCTTGATTAGATACAATATTTTGCAGACAGTTGCCTTATGGAAGCTTACTTATTGGGTCGTATAAAAAGTCTCCGCGGTTTTTTCGTACATATTTGAACAAACATTGTTTTATTCAATATAAATTTCAATCAAGTACATATTGATCATTATTATCTTTGACCGTTTGCTATTTATACTAAAATTTGATAATTCCATTGGAGTAGAACTCCTTTGATTTAACGGCGAAAAACTTGGCCAGGTGATTTTCAGCGGCGCTTCGGTCGGCTAATTTCTTACCATCAAGGGAGTTTTGCAGAGATCGAAACAGATGATAGTCAGACGGTGCAAGGCCCTGGCTGCATGGTAGATGCATCATAATAACTTCCCAACCAAGTTCCGTCAATTTGTTTCGAGTCATCAAATATGTTTGTGGCCATGCATTGTAATGATAAAAGACAACTCCCTTTCTTTTGGCCAATTCTGGTCTCTTTTCGTTAATTGCTTCATTCAAACGGTCGAGTTCTGCACATTCATATGGTATCCAAACATCAAGTTTCTTTTTGTAGCCTGCTCAGTTTAAATGATTCCAAACTGTCATGGTTCATGTTTAGTTCCTCCGCTATATCGCGACCAACGCTCAAGGTGGTATTGCTCCACCAGTTGCAAAATTCCATCAACTTTTTCAGTTACTGGCTGGTCAGAGCGAAGTGCATCTTTAACATCCAAATTTCCGGAACGGAATCAAGCAAACCACTCCTGGGTCATTAGTTCACTAAGAGCATTTTCAACTTCACAAATTTTTTGGCATGTTTTTACAGCGGTTTTGCCTTTTTTATAGTAAAAAAAGCTTCACATACAGTTTTTCTTCAGATATTTCACTCATTTTCAAATGAATATAACTTTTAACATGAGCAACGAATTAGAGAAATATCTTGACAAAATGTGAGTAGAAATAGTATATTTTAAGCATATGTATAACCGGCTTGTGGCGAAAAACCGCGGAAACTTTTATACGGCCTGTTATATTAACATCTAATAAAGGTATTACCGAACCCGTTCCAAATAATTTGTCTGTAGAAAAAGTTGTAGAACCTTCATGCACCTATTTTAAAAATTACTGGACTTCCTATAAAAAGACACAAACCACAACGTGATCAACCAATTATGTACAATGCCAATGTGCAAATGATAAATACTTTAGAATTAGTGGACGAAGCGTATCAACAAAACAAAAGCATTAAAAATAAAATAAAGAGATCAGACGGGACCGAGATACAATCAAGTAGTTGAAAATGAGATACCGAAGTTAAAAGATATAAAAGTTAAGTCGTCTAAAAATATCATTAAGGAAGTTTTGAATGTAATAAATTTTTACCGTCCAACAAAAAAAAAAAAAAAAAAATTATAATAAATTCAATGACTAAATTTGTAAAGCACTTCGCATTAATATCTACAAATATAAGTAATATTCAAAACTCTCAACAGTCTCTACTTAAACTATCAAAAGTATTATTACCCACTATATGTAATTCGAAATATTTTGAGTATTTTAATATTAGAGATTTCATTATGAAGCTAAAAATAGTCATGGTAGGGATACCTAAGAATGCATAACCGACTTAATAAAAACTGTTCTAGTACCGAAGCTAATAACTACTGGCTTATATACGTAGTATTTCTGGAGGGCAGCATGGTTTTGTTAAAGGTAGACCTATTGTTACTGATTTGTTATCGTATCAGCATTTTATTCTACGTGCTTTTGCGAGTGGATATTATGTTTATGTAAATTGCACTGATTTTTTGAAAGATTTTGATCATTAACATCATAGTGCCTTGTTATCTAGACTTACTGCCTATTGTTTCAGTGATATAGTTGTTTTTTGATTTCGTAGTTTTTTATATGATCGCAAACAATATGTAAAAATTGATACTTATATATCTAATTCAATACACGTACCGCAATGTTCTCATAGTGAACCTATTTTATTTTTGTTGTTCATAAATGATATAGGCAAATGTTTCAATACTTCCAAATTCCTGATGTTTGCTAATGAAGATATTTTGAATCATTTTTAATGATTCAAAATATCTTGTAATACTTTACAAGATGGTATTAATAATCTTTCATCTTGGTGTATAAATAATAAGCTTGACCTTAATACTAATAAGTGCCTATTAATAAATAGTTACTCGTGCTAAAATGTTCATACTTTATTAATGGTACTAAATTGAAATCGGTAACAAGAATTAAAGATTTGGGTGCTATTTTTGTTTTTTGTAATAATTTTATCACATATCAATATTATTATAAAAAACTGTCAAAGCACTTTAAATGATTTTTATATTGGCACATTCAAAATTTTATATCTAACATTAGTATAATCTAAATTAGAGAATTGTTCCATAATATGGAATCCAATACATCTAATATATTAGAGATGGTCCATAGTAAATTTTTAACTTTTATATCCTTCAGAATTCATATCATCAGTAGATAAATAATTCTTACATATTTTTTGTAAGATGACAGTGCAATAGTGCTCTGAGAAATTAATTTTTCTCTTTTAATTTAATATATATATATGAACATTTCATTAAAAACCCGTTCCATGCGATTTAATTAAACGAAATATTAATTTACCGATGCAGTATTGGTGAATATTAAAATATATTACTGCGACAAATTAACTTCGCCGAGCAATACTGCACCGCTAGCATAATATAAATACCTACCTTTCTCTTACAGATTACCTCTCTACATTACATTATCAAAAATTGGTGATTAAATCAAACTTTATGTTTGGTCATGGTCATCACAAATTTAGGTTTTCAAAATTAGTGCTCACTGAAACTTGGTTGCAAGCAGATGTATTTCATTCTGAATTGTTTCTACCTACTTTCGTTGTATTTTGGGCAAATAGATTAGGAAGACCTAACGTACTTACATCGACGTAATACTAATATTACCGTTATGATAAATGATATTGAAATTGTTAAAATCAAATTGCATATTAACTCAATGTATATCAATATCATATGCGCATTAGATACATTCCCCCCAACTCCACCTTAGCAACTTACAATATCAGATCAAATCAAATCACATTTATTTACTTGGCTACCTTCAATGCACATTAATGTTTACAATATTAGTAGATGTATACGATAATTTACATTTACATTAAAATAATTTACATAATACAAATCTTAAATATAAAATATTATGACACTAAAATAAGGAAATAGTGTGAATAATTAAAAGTGTATATTAAATACATTAAGATCATTTTTGTAAAAATTCGTCAAAGGAATAATAGCAACCATCAGTTAGTAATTGTTTTAGTTTTCGTTTGAATATGTTCACTGTAAATCAAGAATAAAAGGCACCTTTTTCATAAAAAGTTGTACTATGTTTTAGTATTCTAATTTTATTTGTATTTCGTGTAGTGTACTGATGATTTATATTACTTCCCCATACTACTATATTTTGCGACGAATGGTGGTAGGCTAGTGCGTAGTAGATGTTTATTAATGTTTTTTTTTGTTCTTTATATACATTTTTCATATATTCAGTGCCGTCATTAACCAATACGTGTGTTTGAGTGTTTTACTAGATTTTATGATATCGCTATTTACTCATTTATGTTGTTGAATGGGATCCAATGTCTTTTGTTTTATTCTAGAGCTAATATTAAAGCAGTATAAAAGATTTTGATAAAAGACGTCAAAAGCTAAATATATGTCATTCGTTTTAATACTATTCCAATTCACTTTTGATAGGTAGTTCACCAGTATCAATTACTTTAGTATTCTTATGATGATTTTCTATTCTTTGACCAAGTTCCCCAATGTTTATTTAAATTAATAGATTATTGTTTATATTTTCACACACGAATTTGTCTTCAGGCAAATTTGTCAATATGTAGTCAATTTGCGTTTCGCCAGTACCTCTTGCTGAGTGATGAAATCTCGTCGGTTCTTCCAACTTGTTAATTTAAAATGACATCATTATATCCATTAAGAGTTTTTTTATTTCGGGTATTTTCTAACAAATTTATATTAAAATCCCCACAATATACTTATGTAATTTATCCATTTTATTTAGTATATCTGATTTTTTATGAATATATTTATGCTGCCGTTTGGTGGGCGATATATCACAATAATTCCTATTTTCAGTTGGTTTTCTGCTGTAACTTCACATGTAGCACATTCTATGTGCGATTCTATCGAATATACAATACCCCAGTTTTGCAATTTATACGCCCATCTTTTGTCAACAAGTATTGAAACTCCTCCGTGTAAGTTTCCATACTTTTCTAATTTGATATATTCTGCATTATTTTCGTTGCTCCATGTTTCAGTCAAGCGTATTATATTAGGTAAATACATTTCCGTTGTAGCTTCAAGTTCATCTAATTTATTCAAAACACTACCATACATACGTTTTGGTGCATTATTTTTATGCAACTGCTTAGTTGTATTTAATATTGAAGCGTCTATTTCCTTCCCTTTTACTATCCTTCTGGTTTCGAAAAAACTGAAAGGGATAAATTTTGATTCCTTCATGTCTTATTGTAGCATTATTAATTTTATTTTCATTGCCGTCTGGCACGCATATCTTAAAACATTTATATTTTGTGTGTAATGTCGGATTATATCGTTCAATTTCTTCAATTCTAATAAGTAAGTTTCCAATTGATGTTTCTAGCATATTTTATAAATCACGTGGTACAAATTCATTTTTAAATTTGCTTACATAATACCATATAAGTTTTCCTTTTTGATAGACTACGTCACTTGATTTTTCATTTTTTCTTATGATTACAGAAGGCCCAATTTTAGTTTTGTTATTGTAATTCATTCTTGCGGAGCCAGCTGATTTTAAAATTGATTGATTGCTTTTATCTTGGGTCAGCGACTCGTTCAACATTTCTTCTGAATTCGTTAAAATTTTTATGAAATCGTTTGTGTCCTTGCATTGCTGGATGTCCGTGTGAGTCGTTGTCGCTTTTACATTTTCGATTATTGAATTAATTAGCTTATTGGTTATTAACTTCTATTGTTTTTGTATTTTTCTCATTGTTATCGGATTTTAATGTGGTTATATGATTAATCGTCCGGCGTCCTACATCTTTATAATTGTTTATATTTCCATCGTTTGGATTAGTTAATAAATTTATAAAATTGTGTTCAGAATTTTTATTTGTTGTTGTAAAAATGTATTATTACTTATTAGTTGACTTATAAGTTCATCTTTAGATTTTAAAATACATTTAAGGTATTTTACCTTAATTTCCAATGTTGTTTGTACCACAGTTGCGCCACTTTCAAATAATTCGTCTACTTCTTCGTCCGAGTTACTGCTGCCATTGCTGTCATCGCGGGTTTCCTCGTTGCCTGTACAACAGTTTATTGTGTCTTCGTCTCCGGTACCATTTACACTTGATATTCGGAGCTGTTGTAGAATTTTCTTATTCTGTAGGTGCCTCTCCTAGCGGAGATTGGCAACTATTTCAGCATATGATCCCTATCGACTCTAATGTTCCGAGGCTACAAAAGAAAACCCTACATACGTAGTAAACAAATGGTGCATAGACCAACGACTATTTGTAAATCCAGCAGAAACGGAACTGGTACTGTTCACAAGAAGGAGAAATCAAGGATTCCAAGCTACTAAACAGAAAAAGTCAAATATTTAAGCATTCTTCTAGACAACAAACTGGACTGGAATGAAGTAATATGGTGGCTAAGAACGACTATGAAAATAGCCGTAAGGCTTCGAGACGTCTAAGGCAGCGCTTTCCTGAGCGCGGCAGGAGCGATGAGAATAACACCAAAAGCGGCTATGCTCTCCCATCGTACAAAACTAGATTATTATAAACCTACGAACAACAAAAATATAGCTTGTAAGAAATGGAGGAGGTGAACACCTCAAAATACTGTATGCAACTGTCCAGAGAAAACCTACGGAAGGTTGTAGGGCTCCTAACTGGACACTGTAATCTAAGATCGCACCTGAATAGATTGAGATTATACTCTAGTTCAACCTGCAGAGGGTACGAAGAGGAAGACGAAGCTGCCGAGCATGTGCTTCTCCACTGCTTGGTTCTATCCAACTTACGTGAAATGGGAAAGGGATTTTGCGATCCTGGGAGGAAGTACCAAGCGCCCAATGGGACCTACGTGCTGCGGACCTCTCTGCCCTCCCATCGTATAAATCTAGATCGAGATCCAGAGTGGTCGCTGCTGCTTGTACTGGGTAAAATTAAAGCCCGATATCTTTTGATAACTATAATGTCACTACCACTAGTATCATTTTCTGCAGCTTCTTCGCTGCAGCCTTCGTTACTACTTTCATTGCACTCTAATTCTCGATCATAATAGTCCATAGTTGTTTAGATAATATAATCACCAACTAGGTAAATATAAATCAGAATTAATAAACATGCATGTTTCTGACCACCTAGGCCAGAAATACATTATGTACTATATTATAAATCGAAATACATGCGAGCGCCAATACCGTCAAGTATTCAATGAAGCAAACAAAAAAGTATTTATGTCTACTTTAAGTAAATGTGACTGGGAATCTGTATATAATGCGGACAGATAGTGAAATATTTTCAGTCATGAATTTAATAAAATATTTAATCAAAGTTTTCCAATAACTTGCATCATTAAAAGGAAAAAACAAGGATCGGCATTGTAAACAGTTATATACCTATAAGAAGCAGGAAAACGACAATTTATTGAGGTTATCGCGATATTCGACATATGACAATAAAATTAAATCATCGGACAATAAGCTGAAATGTATGTGGGGAATTTTCAAACAAATTAGCAATAAACCTACTGAAAAAAAGAGACTAAAAGGAGACCCAATTAGTGTAGCAGAAACGTCTAATCAATTTCTATCACAACAAAACAGGAGCATCAGGAAATCTAAATTTATCAAATATTAATTACAATTATCTAAAATACAATAACAAATCAATGTTCCTACCTTCAGTAACACAATCAGAAATAATAGCTATTTCAAATAGACTGAAGAATAAATATAGTAGCGGAGATGATGAAATCTCAAACAACATTATCAAACAGAGTATCAAGTTAATTTCGCAACTATTGGTATACATAATCAACAATTCCTTTAAATTCGGAATATTTCCTGATAAATTGAAATTAGCACTTATTAAACCAATATTTAAGAAAGGAGACTCTCAGAATATGGATGACTACAGGCCTATAAGTCTTCTATCAGCATACTCAAAATTATTTGAGATTGCAATTTGTGACAGGCTATTAAAGTTTTTTAGTATGTCATGAATTTTTAGTGAATTTCAACACGCATATCTTAAAGGTAAATCGATCGAGACGGCCATATTTCAATATTCCATTATATAAACGATGCCTTTGAAAACAATGAGCTTGCACTGGGTATTTTTTTAGATTTATCTAAAGCGTATGATACAATCTTGTTATTAAAGATGGAGAAATATGGTGTAAGAGGAAACACATGACAATGGTTCGAGTCATATCTGTCAAACAGACATCAAAGGGTGGGTATAGAAGAAGGTGGAGTGCAATTTAAATCTACAATTTGTAATAGTGGCAATGTAAAATCAAATTAAGTTCTGAGGTTAAGTTTTTGGGTGTGATTATTGATGATTCGTTGGATTAGCGCTCCCACGTAGAACTCTTGTCCTCGAAAACAGCGAAGCTCTGCTACTTAATGAATACTCTAAAAAAATATCTCAATAAAGAGTCGCTAAAAATAATCTACCATGCCTCCTTTGAATCCATTTTAAGATTCGGAATAATTTTTTGGGGAAATAGTAGCCACATACAAAATATTTTTATAATACAAAAGCGAGTTATACGTTCAGTTTTTAGCTTAACATATAGACAATCTTGCAAAGGAGTTTTTAAAGAGAATGGTATACTCACAATTTATAGTTTATTTATTTATGAATGTTTAAAATTTGTTTTCAAAAATAGATCTAAATTTGGCCCTATTAGTAAAAATCATACATATGAGACAAAATCCATAGAAATAACGTATCCAGCCCATACATTACCAACCGAACGAAATGCATTTTACAGATGCATTAAATAAAGGTTCATACTAAAGACTCGCTATCTAAGACTTCAAAATTGGCGCTTGAAAAAGTCCTATACAATGAAGATTGAAGAGTTGCGTCGCAAAATTAAAATTAAAATTTTTAATTATTATTAATCATATATCGAATAACAGAAATCATCTATAAATGGTTATACGAAGAAATTTTGGTCTTTTGTACGATCTAAAAAATCATTGTTTCGAATCCCAGGACATGTGCTATCTTAATAATCATTTAGAGACAGAGCAGAATATTGTGAATAGTTTCTTTAAGAGACCCAAAACCTGCAGTAATAATACAAACTTATTAATTAATAAATTTTGTGATGATGCTAACATTGAAGCTAGAAAGAATTTAAATGCTACATTTACTTCTGGTCTATACTCTAGTAGTAGTTTTTGGCTAGAGGACGTTCCGCCATGTTATTTGTGTATTTGTGTGTGTGTAAAAGAGCTGTTACTATAAAGGATCGCCCCTGTTACTCTAGTCATCACTCCATTAAAGTATATTTTAAATTTAATTTGGTCAACTGCATCATTTCCCGATATTTGGAAATCTGCTCGTATATATATATATATATATATATATATATATATATATATATATATATATATATATATATATATATATATATATATGTATATATCTAATATTTAAATCTTGTAATAAAAATGAGGGGACTAATTAATTAAGCAATAGGCTTGCTTTAATAAATAAATTTGCTAAACTTTTTGAATGTATTATATCAAAGAAAATCATTCAGCATATCTCTAATAACATCGCACCCCATCAACATGGTTGGGTCAGAAATTAATCAGCTGCTACTAACTTTTTAGACTTCACACAATTCATATCTCAAGTTATCGATCGATGTGATCAAGTAAATGCGATATACTTAGATTTAAAAAATGTACCTGATAGAATTAGGCATGGCTTCATAATTAAGTAAGGTTCTCTTGTTGAGTCTTATTTATGTAATCACACTTAATACGTAGAATTTAACGGTTTATGTCCCCTAAATTTGTTTGAACCATTGGTGTGCCCCAGGGGTCTCATGTGGGTCCTTTAGTTTTAATTTAATTCTATGTTTCTTTAATGATATGATATTTAATATTAACTCCTGCTATATGCTGATGATATAAAGTTGTATTGTAAGATTAAAACGAAAGGTGATTGTCTAACAGTAATGACCTTCTTTTTTGAATTTCAGTAAATGCACCCAGATTACATTTAACCGTAAGGAGAATCCTATAATATATAATTACCCCATTGGTAGACATCTGCTTTCTCACTATAATATGACCAAGGATTTGGGCATCTTGTTGGTAAATAAATTAAGTTTTGAATCTCATATCAATTAAATCTGCAATGCAAGCTATAAAAAATTTTAATCATGAGATCTAAAGAATTCAAAACAGTATTTCTTTAATTAAAAAGTGTTTAATGCTCTTTATTAAAAAAAAACATAAAGAGGATTGGGTACAAAATTATGATCACCATTTGTTACTTTCAAAGATGAATTTGTCGTAAATTGAATTGCATAGAAAATTTGTCTCTGTGACATTCTCTAATAATCTGATACTTAACATAATTGAGTCAATGATATAAATTTACTGGCACAATAAGATTTTCAGGTTCCAAGGTTTAATTTCAGGTGTTTTAACTTTTTATTCTAATCGCCAATTTTTAGGATGGTAAGAACTTCCAATAGGACTTACATATTATTCTTTCTGTCTTTATAATTTATCACAATTATATATCTACTGTTTTACGTTTAATTTATTTATCCGTTAAAAATAGATTATTATTATTTACTTTACAACATATGTTTAAAAAACAACACAAAAATACATACATATATATATTTCTTGAAGCATAGATTTTGAAAGGGTAGTTCACGGTTTTTCATGATATTCTTCTCTTGTTAGCTGGTGATGGTATACATATTACACATTTATTGATTTGTAAAAATAATGTCACTGTAGTTAAGGTAATTGACTATCGGTCAAGTAATACTTAAATAATCGCATTCCTCTAAAGCACCATTAATTGTATCACAATTATAATTTTCTATTTTTAAATGTTTAAGAATATTATGAAAATTAGACTTGGCACCTAATTAGAACTCTATAAAATTCAAAATCTATTTTATATAAATTTTTCGTATGTTTTTGTATTTTTATGTATTGTTTTAAGAAAGAAGACCAAAGATATAAAGAAATAAAATACATGCTCGCAGGGACACTATTAATTAAAATTGTATTAGAACTAATCCATATTTCAATATATCAACCAGGAAGTCATAGCATTGTGTTATTTGTATATTTATCTGTATGTAAATTAACTTGTTATTCTATTAAATGGCCCCATCACCTCGAACGCCATTAATTGTATCAAACAACGAAGGGTGCCAGTCACCCATCCTATTCCAGGCATCACTTTCGATATCACTAGTTAGCCTGCAACCATATGCATACATCACCTAATCTATTACCTTAGAAGAAATCATATAAAATTATTAACAATCATTTTAATATTTCTTTATGTTTAACTACGTCAAAATGAAAGTAGCCGGTGTGAATATACTCTTTCTTTCTACTTATTATTATTTTGACCAGTTATTTAAACATTACCGTTATCAATAACACAGTTTCGCTGCCATTAACAATTCGTGTTTACATTACGGGCTCAATTTCATTTGAATGCGCTACCGCTAAACGCGTCAATTGTCGTACAATCTCCGGGGATTCGGTGCACCTACTCGCCCCCAACATGTCACTACAAGGGGTGCACCTATTGTACGGAATGCGTGAGAGAGTTCCGCGTAGTGTGTGCGAGCGAGGGAAGAGGAACAAAGAAGCGAAATGGCAATACCACGTCACGGCAACAGGTACCCACAGGTAGGTAGGTAGTGGCAAATACAAGCGAGTTAGAATAGATAACCTCTACAGGTCGTCACAGCTCAGGTAAGCTGTAGTTAACTCGAAAAAAAAATCGTGGTGGGGGAAGAGACAACGGTTCACTGCTATACCATTGCTAGCGGTCAACAGTCTTCGCCACGATACCGTGCTGTCAATACATACAACAAACCCGCAGATAGGATTATTATTAAAACTCATATTTTAGAACTATAACGACAAACTGATATTTGGAACGATTTATTAGTGCTACTCTGGACGCAGGTGCGCTATTTACTTGGAATGTAGTCGGTGGTGTAGTGCTCTGTGGATTAAGTGTACTTTTTTTGGTGTTGGATTATAGTGATTGGATTTGGGCACGATGCCTAAGATCTTCTTGATCAAAAACAGACTGCACCAGCAGCAACTGAGACTGTTGGAATCTCAGAATGCGGCCACCAGCAAAAACGAACTATTGGGCGATAGTGCCCACCAGCAGCCGCTGTCGCTGATCGTGCAAAAGAAAGACGGTAAGTGCCTCCTGGTGATTTCGATGCGCTCGAACCGGCAACCGGTGACCTGGTGTGCGAATAGGCGACGAACCCGGCATTACGTTTCCAATGTAAACACGCATTCACGACTCGAAAATTGTCATTTATTTGATATAATTTGATTTGATTAATATTTTCTATTGTGTTTAAAGATTAATCAAAATTGGCCTTTTGTTAATTTTCAAATATTAAAAAATATATTTGAATATAATATAATTCATTAAATTATTGTAATTGTTTGCATAATAATATAATCATAATAATGTCAGGAAATAAGAAGCAAACATAATCTAGGTAAAGAATGCAAATTAAATATACGTGGTTATATTCACAAACTTTTACAAGAAGTTTAATATTAAATTATTCCAGAAAAAAATCACATTTTTATAATGTTTCTTATATCGATTCCATTATTTATTGATATAAATGTTTCCTTCTATTTTTTATTTGTTTGTGACTACATTTAAAAAAACCTAATAGGAATGTTTAGATTTGAAGCAATATTTAAAATATCTATTGGTTTCGTTAATTTCAAATCATCTTTTCAGGTAGGAATTATTACTTTTAACGTTTATAACTTACTTTCATCCTCAATATTTTTAACTTAAAATAAAATAAGTTTTTCTTCTTGAGTTGGACAGATTTATTGTTGAAACATTGCAACAATTTTGGCTCAGATGAACGGTGGTTAGAAAATTTTTACAAATACAATTTAATACTATAGCTCATATTGTACTTCTGAAATGAGTGAGGGAGTAGTAATTATTAACATGATATATCACAAATATATTTTTTTGCTCGTCTACTTGTAAATGCATTCATTCAAAATAATTTTTATTTGTAATTATTCTCTTTATTAAAATGTTTTATTTAGGTTTATTATTATTAAACAATGTTTTGGTGGAAAAATATATTTTTTATACATCATTAACCATAAATTAGAAATCTCCATCGTAAACGATATCATTTTTTTTATAAATTACTTTTTCTAATATATCAATGATAATAAATTGATGTTGATAACTTTCGGAAAACTTTTTTAAAAAATGTATACAAAAATATCGACTTCACATTGAAGTTCACGTCCACATAATCTTCCAATTTCGCATAATGCTACTTTGATAGCTCTGCTGTCAGTAAATGTTACTTTGATAATCTTCCATCAGTTTACTTGTTATATGTGGCTTATTTGTTTCCAAAATGAAAAGTTTTATATCCACACTACCATAGTTTGGATCTTTTTGGTTTAGATTTATTTTACAATAATTTATGCCATTAGAACTTTTTCAATGCAAATAGTTAATATGTTTAAACATTGCATTTTTAATTTTTAGAAAAAAAATCTGCCATTAAAAACATTAATTTTTTTATTTAATCATTATCAAAAATGCGCAAACTGACTATGAAAAAATGCATTAGTATTTCAATTTTTACAATAGAAAGAATTTAAATTTCTTCTTCATTTTATAAATGATCTTTAATTATGAAAATACCAAAACAAATCATATTGTAAATTGTGTATCATTTTAATTTTCAAATTTCTTTATTATGTATTAGCAAAAATGAATATATATAAATTATGTACATTATCTTCGAACAATAAATCTTTATTTCGTCAATTATCCAAACTTCAAATCCTTAATAAGAGAAACGCTTAAAGGTTATTAAATCTACAATGTTTTAAATCAAGAAAATTACTTTTTCTTGGTTTCGCAAATTCTTCAATTCATTTACAGTAAAAAATCCTCACTTCTTCTTTGTTTCATACTTCATCTTCAATTATTCAAATCATAAATCATTTATTAGAAAATTAATTAATTATAGTGATTAAGTTTAAGATGTTTTACAAGGAAAAAATTAGTTCTTCTTTGCTTCGTAAATAGTCTTCAATTCGCTTAAAAAGCACGCAAATTCTTCAATTCATTTACGGTACACTAATCTTAACTTCTTGGTTTCAAACTTCATCTTTAATTATCCAAATCTTAAATCATTTATTAGAAAATTGAATAATGATGGTGATTACGTGTGAGATGTTTTACAAGAAGAAAATACGTTCTTCTTTGCTTCGTAATTTGTCTTCAATTCTCTTAAAAAAGTAAGAAGTTATTCTTTGTTATACAGATTGATTTCATTACACTTAATAATAAATCTTAGATCCTTAATTTTTATACTAGCAAAGTCATGATGCAATTTAAGATATTTTAAAAGAAAAAAAATACTTTCTTACTTGTTTCGTAAATTAAATTCAATTCGCCGAAAAATGGGTAAATATTTTCTTTGTATTTTTGGCTTTATATTTAAAAAGCACATAAGAGAAATGATTAAAGATGATTCATTTTGATTATAACTAAAACACTTGGTATGTTCAACAAAAAAAAATGTGAAACAAACCAAGTGTTTCTAGTTCTAATCAAAATAGTTCAAAAATGTATCATCACTGGTTAATTGAGCAATTAATTAAAGATATAAAGATGATTAAGTTCGAGATATTTTAGGTAACGATTTCTTCTTGGTTTCGTTTTCAATTTACATGAAGAAAATAATACTTTCTTGTTCTTGATTTTATACTTCATATTTTTCATTATCTAAATCCCCAATCATTTATTAGAAAATTGATTAACGATTTAATGATGGTGATTAAGTATGATATGTTTTAAAAGAAGAAAATATGTTCTTTACTTCTTAAAAAGTCAATTGGCTTAAAAAATAAGATGTTTTAAAGGAAAAGGTGAAAGGCACAAAGCAAACAATAAATAAATAAATAAATAAAAAGAAGAAATAATTTATTACTTGTTTCGTAAATTATCTTTAATTGACCGATAAGGGGGCAAATATTTATTTCTTATTAAGTTTCATGATAAGGAGAAATGATATGAAAGTTTTAAATGAAGAAATCTTGATTTTGTAAGTTTTCCACATAAAAAATAAAACTTCACTTCTTCTTTCTTTCGAAAACGATTTTCAGTTATAAAATATGAGATATCACATGTCATAAAATTGTGTCTATTTAAAATGTATGTGTCCTTGAGTTATATGAAGATTATATTAATAATAAAAACGCGGTTAGATTCCTTTCTTCACTGTTTTTGTTTATTTTATATATCTAGTGCTTAAATAAAAACAGCGAAAAACGGAATTTAACCGCGTTTGATTTATGTTTATTTAAAGAGTAATATATGCTTTATTTAAACATTGAATATATAAATGGAAAGAAGTAAAGATATTTTGAAGCACTATTGTTGATACATATTTATGGTTTTGAGCGGAAGATCTTCTGAAAAAGTAAATTCGCCTCAATTTTGAGTATATTTTCATATTTTGTAATATATTTTTTTAAATATTTTGTTAAAAAGTAGTGCAAAGATGTAATAAATAAGTAAACAATAAATAAATCAAAAAAAGGTTAAATGAAAATAATTTTTGAGTTTTTATACCACTATTTTTTAAAATGAACTACCACATAGTAACGGTCGCTACCATCATTTTCAATAAATAAATCATTAATT
The DNA here is from genome assembly GCA_963969525.1 of Ontholestes murinus. NCBI lineage: Eukaryota > Metazoa > Arthropoda > Insecta > Coleoptera > Staphylinidae > Ontholestes > Ontholestes murinus. Next base: position 84,337,381 of record OZ018387.1, read on the forward strand.
GGAAAATTGATTAATGATGATGATTAAGTGTGAGACGTTTAAGAAAATACGTTCTTTTCTTCTTCATAAATCGCCTTCAATTCGCTCAAAATATTATAAAAAGCAAGATGTATTAAAAGAAAAGATTGTTTTTTGTTACGTAAATTAATCAGAATTTATAGTACTTAAAAATGTTATAATAAATAATTATTTATTTTATTATCAAATACTATTAATATTAGTAACAGAAATGACATAGTTCAGTTTAAAATGTTTTAAAACAAGAAAATAATTTCTAACTTGTTTTGCGAATCATCTTCAATGAAAAATTAAAAATGATAAACCTTCAATTCTTTTAGGTTTCAAGTACCCAAAACTAAATTCTAACAGAATAGATATAATTAACCGTACTATTAATAAAATTTTCTTCAGTTAACTTGTGGTGAAACATTTTATATAAATTAGAAGATAAATTAAAACACTTTTCACAATAAAATAGTGAAACAAAACCAAGTGTTTTAATTAATCGTCAAATGAATAATCGTGATTCATAATTTTAATATATTTTAAGAAAAAAAATATTTGTTACGTAAATTGATTCTATTTGACTTCAAAATAAAACTTACATCCTTTATCTTTTCATTTATTTCGTAATTAATATTTTCTCTTAACCTTAACGTACTCAAGTAACTACATTAAATATTTTCTCTTATTTCTTAAAAATTACATCTGGTTACAAATAAAATAGTGAATAAATGTTTCTAATTGTTTAAATCAAGTCATTTCTTCTTTGTTTGGTAAATTAACTTAAATTTAGTTACACGAAGTAAATCCTTATGTTTTTATTTTCAGTAACCTAAATCTAAAATTGTTCAAAGGAAAATTGATTAATGATAATTCTTAAGTAAGAAGGAAATAAGGAAGGGTAATATTTTATAAGTACAAGAAATAAAAAAATAAATATTAATTTTCAATCAAAATTTATTAGTTTTATGCTAGCAAAATCATGATTAAGTTTAAGATCTTTAAAAAAAGACAATAATTTCATCTTTCTCTGTAAATTATCTTTAATAAGTTTACAAAACTCATCTTTATTACTTCTTAGTTTCATACTTAATTATTATTCTTACAAATCTCATTGTACATTAGAAAATTATATAAATAATTAAGTTTAATATTAAAGACTTGTTTTCATTTACAAATTCACCCCTGTGATTATGTTCCATCAAGAATATAACAGCGAAAGTATTAATTTTATTTTAAGTTTAAGATGTTTATAAAGAAAATCATTGCTTCTGCGTTTCATAAAGTGTCATTATTTCATTTACAGAAAATAAGGTTTCACACGTCCTTTAATTATTAAAATCTTAAATCATATATTTATCATTTTCTATATTAAAATTTCGTGTTTTGGTTCCTAAACCAAAATATAATACTTATTTCTCTTTCAGACCTTTCATTGTGTCTGTATTCAATATAATTGTTTCGCTTAATATTATGTAAATATATTATTCGAATTAAAAATTAACTAATTTAATAAGAGGTAATTATTTAATTAATAAACTCTATGTTATTTAAATGGAAGAATTTAATTTAAAAATATATATTTATTTCATAATTATAATTGCGACTGTTACTACGTGGGAATATTATTATTATAGACATTGAATTAAATGATTTCACCACAATTATTTATTGTAATTTATAATAATAATATTAATATAATTACAACACTACTTAATTATTACTTTTGGCAGTCATTTTCATTATAGTTGTGACAAAAAATATAGTAAATGTTTTATACACTGCCTAAATATTTATAAGAATAAACTTTAAAAAATACTTTCTTTTTAAATATTCGTTAAAGTATCTAATATTTAATATATAAAGTTTAATCTAATCTTCTTCTTATTAAAACATACAATCAGATGTTTAAGAGTAGTAAATCTTCATATTCATATTTTCTATTATTAATTGAAATAATACAAATATAACAGAATATTATTTATTATTTTAAAAATTTTATATAAGTTAAAAGCTTATTAAATTTAATAAAATCATATTTGATACGATTTATTATCATTATTTCAATTAAATGTAATTATAATGACAATTTTTTAATAATTAAATTACAAACTTATGATTTCAAAGAAAATACTTTATTTCTTTAGTTTGAAGTAATATAAACAAGTATTTCACTTTAGGTGTAAGGAACCCCCAACAAAAAGCGCAAAAATATAACAAAAAAGTAACTTTTATAATTCAAAATTCACAATTTAATGCAATATATTTAAAAAAATTGCAAATGGTTATAGAATGACGTTTATAAATAAAAATTATTTATTCAAATCAACATATTGACCTATAATTAATTACTTATCAATTACAACACGTCTATGGTTTACTGAACTTGTTTGTGTTTTTTTTTACTTCCATATAATAGAAACACTTCCTGTTTATTAGACAGGTTTCGTCTCGAGTTTTGTAATAGGTGTTCATTTGTAATGAATATTAATGGTTTTTTATAAGTACATATAGGGTGATCAAGAAAATCTTACAAATGAAACACTTTTAACTTTGTTTGTGTATCTGAGATTATACATCATAATTGACAAATAAAACACTTTTAACTGAATCACTGTAAAACTGAGATTTCACTTTTTCACGTTTTCCCTTTTTCTCATACATAGTCGTCTAGGAGATCAAACTCCACTGGATATAACGAAGTGGAAGCCTCCATAGGTAACAATAAAATCTTTTAAATTCTCAATTTAATTAAATTGCTTGATAATAAAATATATAAGTCCTTACGTTGTAGAAAATTCACTAATAAAACAAATGATTTGTTGTAGATTTTACGAAATATTTTCGTGTTTTTTCTAAATTGCTTGATACAATATTTTATTTTCAATGCGATGTTGCAAAGCTTTAACATTAATTAAATGCCAATTTAAAAACAAATATTTGTATGCAACCTTAATTTATCACCTCACATTTATATCAGAACATCTCAACATTAGATATATTTTTAGGTGTATGTATTTTCTATAAAAACATATTAATTTAATGTTATTTCTAAGGAATTAATCTATTTTAGTAATAACAAGTTACGCATTAAGGACTTACGCTATATGACTTTACAAAACAAGGCAGAAATATCTTTGGTTGATAGCCTTTTGACAGATTAACACACTAACACCTCATTCATTATGTTATTGTAAATATGCAAAATTTGTAAATAAATATATGTATCTATCTAATAATAAGTATAAGCCACTTAACATATGCAGATCAACTTCATCTGTCACTTATTTTTGGCCTTAGACTCGTCCTGCAATAGGTAAAACATGCGCTACAGTTTTAGAGTTTTATTTATTAATTATAACGACAAAATCGATAAATTTGTCAGGTAAATTACTTCTTGAGAAAGTTTTTTTTATAATCTTTTGGTATGTTATATTTTTTGAATGGGTGGGTTAGAAAAAAAAAAGTATACAGACTTTGTGTGTTTGCTTTAAATTAAACTGTTAAATCATCATTTGTGAGTTATATCATTAAATAATTATATAGCTTATACAATTTTTACTATAAACAACATTTTAAATAAGAAAAATATATCATAAATCGTAAATTAATTGGATGTTTTACATAAAGATAAACTTGATTATAAATTAAAGCACTAAAAACCTTTCTTCACACAGTTTATTTAAAACAGCAAATATATATTTCGGACACAATGTGACCATTATTATTTATAGTCACTTTTTGTCCGAAATATATATTTTGCGTTTAAAATAAACTGCGTGAAGAAAGGTTTTTAGTGCTTTATTTTATAATATATCGTTATTATTAATGTATTATAATCGATTTGTTTAAACATTTATATTTTAATATATGCCCTTTTAAATTAATTATTTTCCTAATTTTCTACAGCGCAAAGGATTTAATATAATTCATTATTCCATTATTTTTTGTAACTAATCAGAAAATGTGTGGTCTAAGAACTAATTTTGTTGATACTTAGAGAGAGCAATAATTAAAGCTTTTACTAACGCTAATTCGAATTAATTTCTATTTCCCTTCGTATTCCAATTTACAGCATAGATTGGATTCGTGATCGAATTTAACATCAAACAACACATCCGCAATTAAGCACAGGAAATCGTTGACGTTTTTCTTCGGCCATACTCCTCGCCAAGGCCTTACAAGGTTCAACGTCTCTAGTCTCTACATACAGTAAAGATTTACATTTATAATTCATATAATATATTCCTTTTGTTTTAAAGTTTAAATCTGTACTTATATTTACCTAAATTAATTATATTTATTACATTCTGTTTACATTTAAAATAATAATGATTTTTTTAAGGCTTTAACTTCCTTAAGAAGTCAGTTAGTTTAGTCGTTGTTTTTGCTTTCAAAAGGAAATCAAAATCGTAAATAAATATGCTTTTCCTCTTTAAAAAAAAATGAATACAAAGAAGAAAACATAAATTTTCTTCAATATTTGTTTTTGAATAAGCAATTGTGGAAGCTTTTATTCTGTGATACATTTTTATAAAAAAAGGTACTCGTATTTATAGTTTGTTTTTAAGTTTCATGAAGATTTAACCAATATAAATAACCCTGTTGAAAGGATACAAGAAACTTTATTGAAGAAAATGGTTAAACTCAATTAATGTGTAAAGAAAGTATTCAACGGTGTTATTTATATAAATAACCCTGCTGAAACAATTGTAAATTTCTTCAAGACAAACTCTTATTATTTTCTATTTTATTGTTTTTATTTTCATTTGCAACATTTGAAACACGTGTTTCGATCATCAATGAATATTTTCAAAGTGCAAGTTTATACTTTGACATCGATCGTGTCAAGCAACTGAAAATTAAAATAGGAACAATATGGAATATATCAAGGATTATACTTGAACAAATTCACAAATTTGAATTTCTTGTTCTTTCAAAAGTTTGGCAAAATAAGTATCAATTATAGAAAAACGTGTTATTACATCAAAATGTTTTATAAATAAAATCCTAGTTTTTTTTAACTATTAACAGGATTCTTGTAACTTACAAACTGTGGCCTTGAAATAAGAGTGTTTCTAACTTTTCAAAAATCAACTGCACAAATGAGATTTAGATAAGCTTGTTACATAGATTAACATTAAACTCTCAGAAACTTTACAGTTCTTCCAGATACAAAGTTCGTCCAAATCTCGTTCGTGATGACAACACTTGAGTTTTTAAAAATCTCACTGAACGACTGTTTGTAAATTTAATAAATATAAACAGAAAAACATCTCGAAGAATATTTCCTTTTACAATACTAGGAACAGGGGATCGGCTTATGGCGAAAACTATGAGAAATTGAAATTCCCACAAATCACGCTATTACAAAACGTACCAGCATAAAGCCACCTAAAACACTTATTATGCAAAGTCGTTCGGGATCCGTTAAAATGATTTCATCCGGCTGAATAACTTCGCCGTGAATAATTTCAAGAACGTGCATTGTCCGTCCTTCTCTCTTGCTATCGCCAGCTTTCTCTCTCGGCGAGGAGTTAATTTCTCACTAGTGTTGAAAGTAACTGGCGCACAGGAAAACATCAATTTTTAGATCGCCTTTCTTAACACGATATTACATAAATTCGGAGATTGAATATTGGCGAAGGTTACAACAACAACGCTCACTTTATTAAATTAAGTATAATCAATCATATGGACTAAGAAGAGAATGGATGAGGATTATTTCAATCTTATCTTATGTTTCGTTTAATTGCCTAAAGCTAAACATCTTCATTTTTGATTGTGATTACCTTTCTAACTTCTAGGTACAAGAGAAGGACGATGACGCAAATTACAGACACTGTTTAGATATATAAAAACAAATTTAATCTTGCCATTCACAATTGCTCCCAAATATTTGAATTAGCAAGCTTTGACGGTTCTTGTTAAATGAACTTTTTTGCAGCCTTTCGACCAAGTCCCATTGGTCTACTTTTTGAAGAAGACCAATGCGACTTCTTTCTATATTTTAGATTTGAATGGTTACTACAATCATTCCAAATGCATAAAAATGATAGCTATACTACAATCATTCCAAATGTCCTCCGTTCTTATTAATCGAAAATTTAGAAATGCGATGCATTGTTGCATTGGTCTTCTTTAAAAAGTAGACCAATGGGACTTATTTTACAAGAACAGTCAAAACTTGCAAAATCAAAGTTTTAAGGCGAATTATGATGATAAAAAACTGTATATTTATGATCACAATTCGGCTTAAAACTTTGATTTTGCAGTTTTTTATGATCGCAATTCGGCTTAAAACTTTGAGATTTCAAGTTTTGACTGTTCTTGTAATAGAAGTTCCATTAGTCTACTTTTTAAAGAAGACCAATGCATCCAAATTTTCGATTTCAATTTCGTGTAATACTATAGTACTTTCATTTGAGATATCAAATGTACAACTCAATTATAATGGACTCCCCCATGAATATATTTACTCATTCTTTCTGGAATAATAAATGATTATTATTATGATTATGATTACTCTAATCATCCCAAATGCAAAAAATGATCGCCCATAAGATTACCAAGACTTTACGAAGAGAACTTAATAATGTTTCCGGTTTTTCATATTCTTATAATTTAGCTAAAAATTACTTTGCAAAAATATATATTTGATACCAAAAATTATCTTTAGAACAAGTTATTTTAAACTTTCAAACATTATTTTAAAAACTTTTTGTTTCTAATATAATGCAGAAAATATGTTATTTATAATGTTCTACTTTATTCAAGTTTGTATTTAAATTTTAAGAACCGTATTTTAAAAACCCATTAGATTTAGACGTTTCTTCATTTCTGATTTTAAATTTTGACTTTATAGACCTATGCGATTATAATCGTTTTACTACTTTTCTTTTTCATTTTAGATTTTAATTTTGACTTTAGAATTTAATTATGATAATATTTTCTATTTTTGATTTGAAGGCTTTAAGATCATATTTTATTTCTATGATCCAGATGATCATTTTCATAATCGTAATCGTAAATTTTATGTATCTTCAATAACTGTCTAGATCATCGACCATCACCATCATTTTAATTTCGTGCATTGTTCATTTCTGAATTAATATATTTTTTTTAAGAAATAAGACCAATAGACCAATCTATCATCAAAAACCATGGAACAACATTAATACTTAAATTTCGTGCATTGTTCATTTCAGAATTAATATATTTTTTCAAGAAATAAGACCAATAAGACCATTCTATCATCAAAATCCATGGAACAACTTTAATATTATTATTATGCAATTTAGGCGATCCCTTAAATTTTTGCAGCATTGTTGGTCGTTCAATTATAATTCTTAAAAAAGAACATTGAGAATAAATTTCCTCGGATTCCTTTCTTCGGCCCAAAAAACATCTCGATTACATATCAACAGCGGTGAGGGAGATGTTGAACAAAACTGCCCAAAAATGCGGCAGATCGCGTTTCAGGATATTTGATAGGTAACCGTGGCGTACAATGCGCTTTGGAACAATGGGCACCGGAGGAATAATGGATAATTGAACGGCGCATGGTCGAATAGCCGTGTATCCAGTTATATTCGTGCGAGCCATGAATAATGGAACGCTTCTCTGAATCGCAATAGTTTCGAACCGTTCGGAAAATTTATTGTTAGCATTTATAATTTCGGTACGTGTACGTATTGATTACGCGAGGTAAACGAACTATATTGATACTGGATTTTATTTACATACTAATGTTAACAAGGTGAATTGGCAATTTTTAGTAATATTTTTTTGAACCGATCAAAAGTTAGTTCTGTATTAGTACCCTGAAGCAATTTAATTATATAGATGAAGGTTTAAACAATTATCAAATTATCTACAGCATATATTTCGTAAAAATATCAAAAGGCTAAAATTTTTGCGTTAAATCTTGGATCTAATGTGGTAAGTCGAAAAAAAATTTTGGCTCATGTATCCAAATGTTGATTGGCTTCCAATTATTTAATACTAACGGTGGTGACGTATTCTTGTTTGCCAAGAATAACGGTTGTATTTTTATTTCTCTAGAGTATCCACTTTTAGGATAAGGCTTAATGGAAACTTAATGAAGTGCCATCACGATAAAAGTAATTTGGAGTCCATTAAAACGTGACTCACTTCACATAATTTTTTTTAGGAACAAAAGGCTGAATAACCTGGTTGCCACCGCTAAAATTTAATGACAAGTTTTACAGGATTCCAATGCAAACTCTATAATATTTTCATCATTTAGAGTTTGTTTTTTTTTTTTGGATCTTCAACCTTCATTCTAGTTAATTTGATATATTATAGATATCGTTTGTAATTATTTGTCATCTTTCAACTGTCATTTGACAATTGTCATCTATCATTTTATATCTGATAATAAAAGATACTCTCACCATAATGTATAATATTAAGAGAAATATCTTCTGGTTAAATAACGGGAACTAATCATTAAACATTAAAAGGAGTATGAGGAAAATTTTTGCAAAAAGGATATAATCGTTTTGCAAAAATTTTCCTCATACTCCTTTTAATTTTTTAATTATTAGTTCCAGTTGGTTAACCAGAGGATATTTTCCTCATACTTATCTCTAATCTCAATCAAATTTTGGGAATTCTTAAGAAGGATGATATTTTATTTTCAATTTTTTATGTCTATTTCTGTTGTTGATCATCTGAAAAAATCTATTTATGTTCTAAAGAATCTAAAAGATAATAGTGTTGATACTATAATTCCATAAAGGTGCCAACTAGTGCAACGTTTAGACAATAGATGGTACCTTATGGTATTATCCTATCGATGGTTAACCCGGAGAGATAAATACCTCCTAAATGAATATAGATTCACTGTCTTCAACTGCGCTACGCTGATGAGATCCAAAAAGATCGATATCGGTCCGTCGTTGTTGTTGGTGGGAAACAATATTTAATAATAGTGTTATCCTTCAAATTCTTACATCATAAGAAAACTTTATTTGTGCTAGAGAATCGAAGGAATAATTTTGTTGTTCTTCAAATTCTCAAGCATGAAGAAAGTTTTCTCTAATTGTTGATCATCTGAAGAAAACTATTTCTTCATTAAAGAATCTAAAAGATAGTTGTGCTATCCTTTCAATTCTTTTATCAGAAATAAAACTTTTTTTATGCTAAAAAATCTAGGGTTTAGTTGTGTTAATCTTCAAATTGCTAACCGTGAAGAAAGTTTTCTTTAATTAATCAACAGAAAATTGGAAAAATATATATACCAAGATTCTTTTGCTAAATAATTTGCAAAGATATTTAGAAGCAGCTACGGCATTTAGGTTTCAGAAAACCGATAAGTTTTTTGTGCTAAACAATCTTAAAGATAGTTAAATTCTTTAGCACGGAGAAAAAGAAGAGAAATAGATTTAGAAGATTGAAAGAAAAGGCTAAGCTTCTTTAGATAAATTTGCAAAAATGTATTGATATAAGTAAGGATATTTAGAAATTGCTACTGCAGCTAATTTTGCAAAATTTTAGGTCTTAGTTTTGTTCTTCAAAAATTAATTGGTTGCATGATCATCGTATACAAAAGAACAGGATCCCAACAAAATTTTAATTACACACACACTCACATATTCACAGAAACACACAATTAAAATAATTTATTCAACCTGCACCTTGCACCTCACGATCTCCACCTGCCGGCGTTGTGCACATGCCGCCCTGCGAAGTACGAAAAAAAGAAGAGTAAACGAGAACGTTTGATGGAAATTGGGCCACGCGAGCGATTCCTGCTGCCGCCGAAAATCTGCAGATGCCGCGAATTTCTTAATCGGTTCGTCGAAGCTCGCGCGGAGCACAGGTGCCCCCGTAATTTATGGACACCGAGCAAAAGGAATACCTGCTGGGACAGGAAGATGTCTGAAGGTTGCCGGACGCCTCCGGCACCTGCAGGGTGTACCGGCAGCGGCGGCAAACCGGTATTTTGGGCCCGGCGCGAGCGTTCGACGGAATTAAAATCGAAATGGACGGGTTGGAAACGCCGCCGTGGTTACGGTTGTTCGGATATTTTAGAAATGGAAAAAATAATGAGATGACCGCCCGATGCCGAGGATGCTGGACCGTTAAAAGTGAAATCACCACCGTGTGGTGTGGAACGGTAAAACTGTTTTGATTCTTTTTCTTAGAAGAATAGTTTTTGATAAATCGAAAGTTTTTGTTGACCATGAAAGAAATTATCTAATACAATAGTAATAGTGATGTTTGGTTATCGACCACGTGGTCCTTCAAACCTATTTACCTTTGTATAAATGAGTTTGTTACTTTGAGGATTGTCACTCTTAACGGGCCATTAACTATATCCTAATAGCGTATGGTACTGATCACTCATCAAATTGCTTACCCGGGCCAAAGATATATTTTTTATTATTTTCGAGTTTTTATGTAGAAATATAATGTTGAAAAGAATTAAATTAGAAAGAGTGGAGATTAAAGAATTTCTTCTCAATTTATGTTTTCTCTCCCTTTGAGACCCAAGCACTTGATTCAATAGTTAATAAGTTGAGACGAAAGTGTTTAATTCAAGTATATCTTTTAATATCTCGAATGTACAGTATAGGTTACTGAAGCGTGTAGGCAGTTATCAGTGCTTGTAGGTATAACAGATCTTAACTTTATTTATTTTATTAATGAGTTAATTAATATAATATGTACAACGGAGCTTTTCTAGGGCGACAATGTCCGTTACAATCATCGCTAACAATATCCAGAAGTTTCCTTGTCGTCAGGTTTCGGAAGTATAATTAGGTCAGAAGTTTAAAGCATTCGAAAACCATTTTACAAACATCCTGAACTATTGGGATGATTCGTACTAATGAATTGATTTAATGTGGTTTATGAGTGTGTGTTTCTCTTATATAGCGTTAATATGCAATCAAAAGAGATGGAACATATATAGACCCTTGTGGCACACCGCTGTAAAAATAGTGTTTGTATTTGGGTGGAATATTAAGGTTTCAAGAATTCCAAAATTTGATCAGAAGGTTTAAGTTAAGGGTTTGTTGGCAATCTTTGTACTAATGAGATATCTAAACTCTTGTATGTTAGTGCTCTTCATTTTGACCATCTTTTATATAGTATTAATATTAAATTAAAAAGGGTAGACCATATATGGACCCTTGTGGAACACTCGTGTATTAAAGCGTTTGTATTTGAATGGGATATTGTGGTTTCAAAGAATGCAAAATTTGTTCAATAGATTTAGGTTAAAAGGGGTTATTGGTAAACCTTGTACTTATTAGATTCTTCTTCTTTTGATTTTCACTTTGGTCTTCATTTTTTAATAATATAATTATTGCGGTGTCGATTTTATCATTATATATGTGATTACGAGTTTAAGCTTATTGTTTTTGTACACATTTACTCCACAAAACATTTTGCTCAAGTTAAAAGTGTGATGAATTCGATTAAAAATTGTGTAAAAGAACCTATTTATACGTCTTCACATATTGTTGTGGAATGCTTGTAATGCACGACACTTTAAAAACAACTTTGTCATTCTGTTTCGAATCAACCAGCTCATTATCGATCGAAATGCCATTTCTGATCAATATTAATGGGGAGCGAATTGAGCGTACGCTGCCACATTAGGTCCGATAAATAAATAAATAAATAAGTCAGTGAGCAGACCAGACACCATTAATGTTTCATGAGGTCCGTCCCAGACGTTCCAGAACGTCTTACACCGGTGGCAATGTTTACGACCTACATCCACAAACAGGCCTAGAAAATTGGTAATCAGTTCGTAGAAATAGGTTTTGGGCATTCAAGTTTGTTCTTTAGATAAGTTAAAATCTTTAATATTAAATACCATACATTGAAAGTTCGTGATATATCTTGAATATTTAAATAAAACCCTTTCTCTTTTGATATCACATTAATTCTAAAATAAATATTAGACACATTTATTTTTTATTAAAGACCAATGTTATTTCACAAATATAAAATTTTTGAAGCGATAGAATAAATAATTAGTGTTTTAATATTGTCCGTTATTTAAAATCATAAATTAGGTATCCCACAAGGTTCTCTAATGTATCCCCTAGTTTATAGCAAATATAATTATTATCAATTATATAAAACAGTGCTATAATTTCTCGACAAACATTAAATGAACAGAAAGAATAATTATTACATACAGAATTGGTTGAAAGTTGAGTCTTTGTATGAGTTGATATCTGTATTTCATATACTGTTTTATAGCTCTAAAATTATATCCTACTATCCTTCAGAATAAGTTCTTCTCTTTTATTATAACTCCTTAAGACCTCTCGGGAACGATTTATGCGCATAGCTGTACCATCTGAGCGCACATAAAAAGATAATCGGAAATTCTGGTTGACCTCAGGTGAGTGCGCACATGAAAGAATTCATTGTCTATAAAAATGGTCCCCGGCATAATACCCGTTTCCTTCTTTGTATTTACACCCGATAATCGATGTCAATGTAATAATATGGCATTCTTCGGCACACACGTCCGCTGCGCGAACGACAAAGGGGGGAATTGAATCGAGGGACCCCTGTTGTACCAATTTAGGTCGAACGATACCGGTTTTCTTGAATCGGCCCAAATTGTCTTCAAAACACGATACGGAGCGGTGCGAGAGGTTGCAACAAGTGCGAATGTTGGGTTTTGTTCTTATTGGAAAATAAAAAAGCTGGTGTTGCTGAGAAGTGAAAAGCACTACAACAAATAAATGTCGGGTTTTCATTTCTATATCTTTAAGATTCCCTATTTTAGGCTATTACATGTGAACAAAGTAAACATATCCAGGATGGTCGCCATTATTCGTAACGAATAGGCATCCGAAAAAGAATATCCACAAACAATTTAAAAAGTTTAAATGTTGGAAATTTTTCTTATAATGATTCCTCTATTCAGTGAAATGGCATCCACGCAGTGATGGATAAAAAACAAGAGTATAAGTGGAAGATCAATTTGCAACTCTAAAAAATGCATATAAAAATCTCATACATGGCTTCTTCTTTTAAAAAATTGTGATGTGGCCATCAAAATACTTTTCTTATAATTTTCTCGAAAACTATGAGGTTTACAAAAAAGGCTATTCTTAATAACATGCTCAATTTTGAATTCTTTATAATAACTTGTTATATAAATTTCATTTAACTCCTATAGTTAGCAATAGGCAAAAAATGTCAAAATTAATAAAACTTATTCAGTTTTTCATTCTCTTTAACTTTTGTTTGAAAAGTTATGTCTTAATGTTTCAAAATTTGATTGAATAAAAATTAAGTTTCTAGCCAGAACATATTTTTTTGTTTTTGTTAATACAACGTAAGAATCTTACCTACATACCAAATATAGTATTTTTATAAGTTAATTACATTATCGTAATTCTCTTACAAAATTAAAACAGGAAATAATCAACACACCATCAATGATTCGCAAATTTTCTGACCAAGTGAAATCTAAATAAAAATATTAAGCCTTAATTAGCAGTAATGAAGTTTTTTCTTTATTTCTTTCTGCGCGAACGTGATTTACCGGTTCATTAATTCTGGCCCCCAAGGCTTCCACTAAGTTCGGATCCAATTAGATCGGACGTCTGTGCAGAGGCGCGCTTGTAATGAAGTCAAAATTGACCAAAGGCCAATTATGTCGGCAATAAAAAAATATATAGATTAACGCAATTAGTGTTCAGCTATTAATTAGAACACGGTGTTTCTCAGATCTTTATGGGACGTAATCGACCGCCACATAAAAATCTGAAGAACAAAATGTTCTAATTAATAGATGGATGGTTCAATTTTTTCTATTATAATCGTTAGGTAAAAAAATCTGGAACGAAAATGGTCTAATTAATGATTAGGGACTAATTGTTTTTAATTTGTGTGTGTGTGTATATATATTTTTTTGGTTTATTCCTCAAATTCTTTTATAAAACTGTAATTAATTAAATCTTATGTATACCGTTACTTACAATTTAATTAATCCAATAAGGTGACTTTTTCTACTGCTGTCCAGCATAATTATTATATTATCCTGCATTACCTTGTCGCCATGGATATTCATCTTTGACGTGGATGTTGATGGCTGGCCAGGCTTCACATACGATTTCTTGCGCTTGGGGTTATCGTAATGAATCAATTTTTCATCACCAGTGACAATCCGATGCAAAAATGACTTCTTTTTGTGGCGTTGAAGCAACATTTCCGACATGCAGAATTGGCCAAGCTTTTGGATTAATCCCGATGCTTTTAAACGTCTGGAAATGGTTGCTTGATCAATTCCCAATGATTTTGCAAGATCTTTTTGCGTTTGGCACGCATCTTCATCAAGCAATGCCTTCAGTTCTGCATCTTCAAACCTTTTTGGCTGTCCGGGTCGTTCATCGTCTTCTAAGTTGAAATCGCCACTTTTAAACCATGCAAACCACTTCTGGCACGTTCTTTCAGCAGGAACATGGTCACCATAAACCTCTACTAAAATACGATGACTTTGGGTAGCACTTTTCTTTATGAAGAAGAACTTTTTCTGGAACAAAGTTCGACATGTACAAATGAATAGAAAAAAACGCTTCAATAAAATTACATATATTGAAAAAGAAGCGCAATGACAGTAGTTTTCAAATGAAAATAGTCACGGATGAAAACAACACAAAATATTACTAGTAGCGCCCTCTCTTAGAAAACCGCACGAATTAATGCATACTCCCGATTAATTTTGATTATCTGTAAAGAGAAAGTGTCAATAGGCAAATGACAAATACTAACTGAATTTTGAGGGAGAACATAAAATAGCATTTCAAATGACTATATTACTTCGATACAGTCAACATCTTCAATATAAAATTCTGGGTGTCAAAAATCCTAAGGTGACTTTATAAAAAGTAGTTGGTTTCTAAAAACCAAATTAGGTTAAAAGAGGTTCCTTATATATACCTAAAGCAAATTAACACAACAAAAAAGCAAGTCAAGCGCCTTCAGCAAAAATCAAATCATACTTACAAACAATAGAAATTTTTATCCTCATATTATTGCCAATAATAATATACTCGTCATCCTTAACATGAAAATTCGTGAACTCCGCCTTCTAGGTCTATGCTCAAAATTTTAAAGTGATTTATTGTATTTATGTTTGTATTTTATGTAAATTTTTTTAATAGATCTTGTAAAGCAAATAAACTAAACTAAACTAAACTAATTTTTGGGTTCTTTCTAAGAAAATCCTATTATCACTTATAAGGAACTAACATATAAGGTTATGTAAGCTCATGCGTATTCTTTAGCAAAAATCAAACTTTGCTTGCGAGCCAGAGGTTACGGTTCGGAACGGAATTTTGCTAGATGAAACTTATCTTTATTGTTGCAAACAATAAAAACCTTTTATTATTGTTCCCAATGTCGATATACTCATCACCCTCAATACAGTTTTTGGATCCTTTCTCGAAAAAATCCTAATATCATTTTACAAGTAGTCGCCAAAAATATACCTTAAATGTTATTTAAAATCAAATTGGCTTCGGGAACCAAACGCCTAAAGCAGTTTAATAAATCTGTAAATTGTTAAGCATCCCGAAATCACTATCTATCAATTCATTTCCTGATTTCACAATGACATTAGGAATCATGACGTTTGAGGAACATAGACAGTTAACTCAATAAGGCATTAGCAATTATGACGCTTGTATGACAGATAATTCTAGGCTGAAAGACCATAACTCAATAAGACATTAGCAATTATGACGCTTATATGACATATAATTCCAGGCTGAAAGACCACGGGTCGATAACCGCTGGACAGAAAAGTAAAAACCATTGCCTTTTTTTTAAATTATTTTATTTTTGGCATCGACTATTAGATCATCTGCCATTACCATTTTTGATAATAATCATTATATTTGTTAAACTATATTTTCAAAATCTTTTAATTGTTCTGTTTTAAAAAACTATTTCAAGGTTATTTCTTTTATAATTCTATGCTAGCAAATATTTATATTTAGTTTCTCTAAATTTGTAATAAAAAAGTCCTTGTCAATATTACTTATGTTATACTGAAAAACCATAGACTTAAATCAGAATTTATTTTAATTGTTACATGTAGTTTTTTCTGTAAATACAGATGTTTAGTAGTAGTAGAACTGGCAAGCAAGTATTTCTGAAATTTATTTGCACTAAACTGAATTATAATCAGCATACAGCTAGAGTATGAAAATATTGACAAGAAAAGCATGTTATACAAACCAAGCCAAATGTTCCAAAAGATCCAGAGATCCCAGGATCTTACCTCAAAAATCCTGGAATATCAAGAAATCTTCAATAATATGCATGGAAGTTATTAGAAACTAAACTTGATACACATGTAAGGGTTTTTCATAATATATCTAAAGACCTGTGAAAATACTGATAGAAAAAGAAACTAAACCAAACCAAATGGTTTTCAGGAAAAATCTTACAGTTTCAACAATATTTACAAATAAATCAATTAAAAATATTGAGATATACTTTACTATCAGATAGCTACTAACAAAATAAAAGAATATTAACCTTTATATATCAGACATATCAGTAAATCAAGATATATAAATTCAAGAAGTACAGGAATCGAATATCAAGAAATCTTTATTAACATTTTTGAAAGTTTACTTAAAACCAAACTGGATAAAAATGTAAGGCTTTTAATATTATCTACATCTAAAGCAAACAAGGAAAGCCTAAAAAAATCAGGAATAGTAAACCAATTAAACAAGATTTACATTTTACTGAACAATACATCAATCAATGAAGAATAATGATTTATTTAACCACCTGATAACATAAGGCTACTACTTCATAGGAGAATATCACAATAAAAGAAAATCAAGTAGGCCATCTTCTATTAAGTTCGGGAATCTTAATATTATATAATACTCCTGGAATAACTTTATGAATAGTTACAAAATCTTTAATTAGTATATCTGAAAGTTGTTTAAAACCAAACTGGGTGGAAATTAAGGCTTTCTCAGTCACACACCTAAAAGAAATTTTAAAAATAAACCTGCAAAAAAGTGATGATAGGAAGAAAACCAAAACAAATATTTGTCAGTAAAAATCAAACCTTTTGAAAAAACAAGACGTTCACTAACTAAAAAAAATATCTTTGCATTCTATAAATTTTAGAAGTATTAAGGGTTGTTTATACAAAGGCACTTGATTGGTTTCACAATTTTTACAACCAAATGCATTTCTATAAACAACCCTTAATATTAAAAATGTTTCACCACGTGATAAACGAGAATCAAATTCAACAAAGTTTTAGAAGATCAGTGCTCTTGAAACCTTTAGGGTAAAACTCTTAGAATGCCTTTATGAGAAGTCAAAAAAACTTTAGATAATGTTCCTGAAAGTTGTTTGTAACCAGGCTAGGTGACTTTTAATATAAAATTTATTGATGTTACGACTCAGTGGATAAAATAGTGAAAATTCTGAACCGAACCTTGATCCCGATTATTGTATCTATTAGCTTTTAAATCCTGAAGCCTTATTTCCCTTACTTATTTCTAATCTTCTATTTCCGTTAGAAGGCGAAATGTGTCAATTATTGCACCTTTCTTACTTACAACTCATTTCCATTTTCGTTATAACTCTGAATATTTATTAGTCATTGTTTTTTGTTTACACCTTTTTTACTTAAAACAAATCTCCTTTTCTATTGGAAGTCTTAACGTTTTTAAATCATTGCCCATTTAGTTATATAATCGTATCCATTAACTTTAAGGGTCTGAAGTCTTCTTTGCATTTCCTACTCCACGTCTCTACATTTCCGGTCGAAGCCGAAAGATTTTTCAATTATTCCCACCAAGCTAGGTGACCCTTAACGTAAAACTCCAGAAATGACTATATGAAAAGTCAAGAAAACTTTAGTTAATATTTCTGGAAGTTGTTTATATTTTTTTGATGTTACGACTTAATGGACAAAATTGTGAAAATTCTGAACTGAACCTTGAGTATATCACAATAAAAGAAAATCAAGTAGGCCGTCTTCTATTAAGTTGGGAATCACTGGACACTTAATATTATATAATACTCCTAGAATAACTTTATGAATAGTTACAAAATCTTTAATTATTATATCTGAAAGTTGTTTAAAACCAAACTGAGTGGAAATTAAGGCTTTCACAGTCACACACCTAAAAGAAATTTTAAAAATAAACCTGCCAAAAAAGTGATGATAGGAAGATAACCAAGACAAATATTTGCCAGGAAAAATCAAACCTTTTGCTAAAACAAGACTTATCCTATCTTAAAAAAAATATCCTCACGTATCAGAAAGTTGAGAATTCTATAAGTTTTTGAACCTTTAGGGTAAAACTCTTAGAATGACTATATAAAAAAAACTTAAGTTAATGTTCCTGGATGTTGTTTGTAACCAGGCTAGGTGACCCTTAATATACAAATTTTTGATGTTACGACTCAGTGGACAAAATTGTGAAAATTCTGAACCGAACCTTCATCCCGATTATTGTATCTATTATCTTTAAAGGCCTGAAGCCTTCTTTTCCTTACCTATACCAAATCTTCTATTTTCATTAGAAGGCGAAGTGTGTCAATTATTGCACCTTTCTTAATTCCACCGAAATTTCATTTTAGTTGGAATTCTGAATATTTATTAATCATTGTTTTTTGTTTACACAAACTGTCCTTTAATTATACAATCGTATCCATCAACTTTAGAAGCCTGAAGCCTTCTTTGAATTACTTATTCCACGTCCTATTTTCCGTTCGAAGACGAATGATTTTTCATTTATTCCTCCTTCCTTACTTAAACCAAATCTTCTTTTCTATTGAAAGTCTTAACGTTTTTAAATCATTGTCTTTTGCTTACAATAACTGTCCTTTAATTACAGGCCCGTATCGATATATTTCAGTAGCATGAAATGTTCTACGCCTTACCTAAACCACGTCTTCCATTTCCGTTAGAAGTAGAAAGATTTTTCAATTATTGCACCCTTTTTACTTCATACATCTAAAGCGATTAAAGGAGACCTAAAAAATGTAATGCCGGGAAAAGTTTGTTAGACACACTAAGTCCTAAACCACGTTTTCCATTTCCGCTAAAAGTAGAAAGAGTTTTCAAATATTGCACCCTTTTTACTTACATCAAATCTCAAAGAAGTCTGAAGGTTTTTTGATCATTGTGTTTTGCTTACGCAACTTTAAAATTCTTACAAGAAGTTCTTGCGCTGAATCATACACCAAAAACCATTAAATGAGACCTGAGAATGTAATGCTAGGAAGTGTTTGTTTGCAAAATCTACCATGTGAGAAATACAAATAAAATATGGTTACTTTAGAAGCCTGAAAGGTTCTGCGCCTTATCTAAACCACGTCTTCCATGTCCGTTAGAAGTATAAAGATAAAGAAGCCTTCTTCGCATTACTTACTCCACGTCTTACATTTCCGTTCGAAGCCGAAAGTTTTTTTTAATTATTCCTCCTTTTTTACTTAAACCGAATCTCCCTTTTTATTGAAAGTCTTCTATCTATTGAAATTTTGAAATCATTGTTTTTTGCTTACAATAACTGTCCTATAATTATACACTCCTATCGATATTCTTCAGAAGCCTGAAAGATTCTGCGACTTATCTAAACCACGTCTTACATTTCCATTAGAAGTATATTGTTATTAATGATTGCATCTTTTTTACTTACATCAAATTTCAAAGAAGTCTGAAGGTTTTTTAATCATTGTGTTTTGCTTACTCAACTTTAATATTCTTACAAGAAGTTATTGTGCTAGGTAGAAAGAAGAGATTCTCAATCATGCACCTAAAACGATTAAAGGAGACCTGAAAATGTAATGCTATGAAGTGTTCGTTCGTTCTACCATTTGAGAAATACAAATAAAATATTGTTACTTTAGAAGCCTGAAAGGTTCTGCGTCTTATCTAAACCACGTATTTCATTTCCATTCGAGGTATAAAGATAAAGAAGCCTTCTTCGCATTCGAAGAAAGATTTTTCAATTATTCCTCCTTCCTTACTTAAACCGAATCTACTTTTTTATTGAAAGTCTTTTGTCCATTGAAATTTTGAAATCATTGTCTTTTGCTTACAATAACTGTAGAAGCCTAAAAGGTTTTCCGCCTTACCTAAATCACGCCTTCCATTTCCGTTAGAAGTATTAGGATTTTTCAATTATTACAACTTTTTTACTTACATCAAATCTCAAAGAAGTCTGAGTCTGAAGGTTTTTTGATCATTGTGTTTTGCTTACGCAATTTTAAAATTCTTACAAGAAGGTTTTGCGCTGGGTAAAAAGATATTCTCAATCAAACACCTAAAACGATTAAAGGAGTCCTAAAAAATGTAACTCTAGGAATTGTTTGTTAGGCAAACTAAGACAAATGTTTTTCAGTTTTCGGGAAAGATTTAAAAATGATTATGGTTTTGTTTACTTTTTGCTGAAAAATACTTTGTACCATTTGAGTAATACAAATAAAAGATTGTTAACAATATGTAAAAATATTCAGATACCAGAAAATTAAGGGTTTTTTTCCTTCTAGAACCTTCCTCTAAAAAATTATAAGATGACTATATAAGAAGTTACGACATCTTTAGAAATATTCTTGTAAGTTATCTGAAATAAAGTTATATTCATACATTCTTTTAAAATATGATCGAATGAGTTTATATAAACATTTTTCTGGCCATTAAATTTGAAACCCTCATAAGGGAGTTTGAATCATACACCTTAATAAATTGCAAAGAAATAATTACAAATTTACTATGTTATGCAATCCAAGCCTATTCTTTAGCCAAAAAAATAAAATATTTTGATTTAAAAGTTTTCCTGATTTGATAATTACCAATAAAGATGTACTTTGCTACCAGACACTAGTAACTATACTATTGATGAAATACGTGGTAATAAAATATAAGTTGTAGCAGACTATTTTCTATAAGAGTAAAAATAAATCATACAAGTATAAACATCTACAGTCAAAAATTTCGGAAAAAATAGTTATATGCATTTACAAGTTATTAACCTTTCATTACTTTAATTTAAATCATTTTTATTTAAGAAAATTTAATATGTTTTAAATTATTTATAAGACTTCTCTATTTAAATCATATTATATTATATTGCCTTTTTGACACCACTCTACTGAATCTAATTTTGTGAACAATTTTGGTAAAACATTTACTACAATTTGTTTTGATTAGTTAAAAAAACATAAATATTTTTCACTTATGATGGATTAGCACGCTGTAATGATCATGACCATAATTTATTATTGTTGAATTTGTAATGCAATGTAGGAAACCATTGATAAAAATTACATTGGATAATTAGATTTTAGTTCATTGATAACGAGCACTTTTTAGAATCGAAGTATAAATGTTAATTAAGCTCGTTTACGCAGCGAGAAAACCGCAAGAAGCAAAAAAGCAATTACCAAAGACGTGCGCCAAAGAACCATGAAGGCTAACCGTTGGCGGCTGGTGTTAAGGTTGAGCGTCCTGGAAGGATAAAGAACACAGCGTTCAACAATCGTTAAATTGCAAAACGAATTTCCTCAATTTTTATGATTAATCCTTATAATTTTGGACAGATGAAATGAATGAAGTCGTAAACTATAATAAGTCTCAAATCTTCCAATCGAGGCGACTGAACCCATCACCATCATCATCATCAGGTAATTCCGTAACGGACCCTGCCGTTTTTTTGTGTGCGTATAATTAATTTTTGAAGACCGCACAATTTTCGTGATGAATCGATTCGTTACTTGATCCTTGCGTGTGCACGTGCGTTGCGGTTGAGGCACACGGAAAAACTTGACATTGCATCCTGATCCTGATTTGCATAATCGTCCAGGCACGAGACGGTCGTCTAAGGGTGTCAAGGATTCGAGAACGTTCGAGCGCATGCCGAACGGGCGACAACGGTATCCGCCATATTTCCTACGTGGACGTTTTACAAAATTCAAGACAGGTTTTAATTATGAAACCCATTGATTGAGGACGCTGCCGGTAAATAACGCTCAAGGTGGGAAAGACACGTGGGTGGTATAAATATTTTCCAATATTTAAACACGAATGTTTCAGTGTTTACTTATGAAATATTATCCTCTAAAGACTATAAGTATAAGAGAAGAGGGGGGGGGGGGGAATAAGTACGTTTTACACTTTCGATTTAAATTGTATTATAATAGATTATGCCAAAATTATACACAATTGAGTCATTTGCATTTTAATAGAAGAAAAGAGAATCTCTGAAATATGTTGTTGATTGTGATTGTACAACATTTCTAAAACATCTTGTTTTTATACTATAATCATTTGTTGATTTTCACTATTGGCCAGAATACCTTAAAAATATTATCGTCTCTTCACTAGCTAATTACAAAAAATTAAATTATTAGGTTGATGCATAATTACTTACCTGTTTACGTTGAAAAATGTGAAAAATGGTGATTTGTGTGCTCTCTTTAATAAGTTTTGTTTTTTATTGTTTGAAAAAAAAGTAATTATTATGCAGTAACAATAATTAAGTTAATAACTTAAAATATTATGTCAAAGACTAAACCATTGCATTACCTATATGTACATCTTGCGTATTTTGCTCATTATTAAGTGATAAAATGTTTTTAATCATTTGATCAACATAATTAAGCTTCTCAAGTAAATGTAATCACCTTAAAATATATACTTCTATAGAATCGCGTTGTTATTTAATATACCTTCTCTTGAGTTCTTATTAACAATTTTTAGATTTTGATCAAAAATCTTCTTCGCATTAAGAACTGAAGGTCAAGTTCTACATTGTTCAAAAATGATCAAAATAGTTTCTGAGTATCTAAAAATCAATATTTCATCATAAATTCAAATATTGTGATTAAAATAATAACTGTAGATAAATTGGGTATAATCAATGAGCATAATAAGCCTGATCTTATCAAACCAAGTATAAATGGACTGTTGATTAATTATTATTTAATTGCTGGTATTTGAAGTAATTGTTACAATTAGTTTTCAACGCATATTATTGCTCATTATAATTGTTTTACTGCATAATGGTACGTTTATCCATAATTGCATCTATGGTATATAAGGAATAACATTAAAAATATATAAAAGTAAGACCGATGCGCGTTTCTGTAAACCTTAAATTTACAAAATTAGATAACACGCACCGTTATGCCACGAAGCTCATCAATATTCACACCGATTGACTGCTTTCCGAAAAGTGTTTACATACAAACGTAATTTCCTGAATGCCATATTTTCGTATTCTATTAATATCTGTCCGTTATGTTTACAACTTATTTCTTTGTAACATTAACAGCTATAATTTATTAAGAGGCTTCCACATGGAAGAGTTTAAATAAAACAAAAAATACATGTTTACTGAATAAATTAATATTAATAATATTATACTACGAAATTTTATTTAAAGTAGAATTCCAATTGATTATCTAAATTCTTTAGTTTTGCGTTCAACTTTAAGTACGAATTTACAGGGTACAGATGGCGCCACTGTAAAGAGTTTAATTGCTTAGTACATAAATATTAATAAAACATTGATAATGGTTACGTTGTGTCCGAATTATACACACACACACAGATATATATATATATATATATATATATATATATATATATATATATATATATATATATATATATATATATATATGGCGGAGCGTGTGCGGCTTCTTGTGATTGGGCCGGTCGGATGAACAGGGATTACGTTGGTGGCACCTGTGGGGATTGAAATTGTGGAGTGCAAGTGGAGGTAGTCGTTGGGCGTCGTCGCGTTTATTGAGATTATCGGTGTGTTTTTCTATTTCAATTGCCTTGCGCATAATCCTCTTCGTGAAATGGTCTAATGCTGCGATGGAAGTCGTGTGGTCGAAATTTATGAAATTTATCTTGTGTCCGGTGTATTTAGAATGTTCCGCTAGAGATGAGGATGGTAGATCTTTTTCAACAACTCTGATGTATCATATACTTGTTTCTCATTAATCACTTGGTGAAACATTATGTTAATATATAAGTTTTATAATTAAAATCACTTGGTTTGTTTCACAAATATTTTTTTATTTTCGACTAGTTTCGGCTTATTGCCATTATCATTATTATTCTTGATAATGGCAATAAGCCGACTCTGATGTGTTCGTCACGCCGTATATTCATACGTCTGTTGGTTTGTCCGATTGTAATAAAGTATATAATTTAAATAAAAGTGTGAAAAAAGGTTTTTAGTGCTTTATTAATTAATCAAGTTTATCTTCCTTGTGAGTTTCGTGAAGATAACTCACAAAAATCGAATTATTCAATGAAATTTTGCTCTGCATGGAATTGCATTTTATTCATTAAACACTTTTTGCATCATATTCATTGTTTATGCTATTATGCAAGGTACAGAGTGCGCTACTGACAATAAAAAATTTAAAAAAATCATTGTCAAATTTTTGCGTTTTTTTTTACTATTTACTCTGATCCAAAATTGCATACGATCCACAAAATACAATCCACGTATTACCTAAGGTGTAGAGGGCGCTATTAGCATTGACCTCAGATGTTTGTTTGGCAATTGATTTTTAAGATGTTATAATGAGTTTTTCATAAGTAAACCAGCCTGTACAAATATATTCCTATATTCAAAACAATGTTTAATTATTATTATACATAATTAGGACTTGTAAAAAGCTTTTGAATACCCATGAAAAAAAACTGTTGCACTTAGTATAATAATAAATGAAGAGGAGTTTATTTTTGCAACAAATAGTTTGTTTTTTAATATGTCAAACAAACAAAAACAACCTAAATTGGCATT
>OZ018387.1:84362407-84600861 GCA_963969525.1 Ontholestes murinus
ACATCAACCTAAATTGTTAATCCCTGTCAACAACAACCATGGACCGGTTTCGGTCTATTCTGGATCTCATCAACTTAGTGCAATTTAAGACAAGAAAACTAGTTTTTATTAGGGAAGAAAAAATCATTAATGGATAGCCTTGTGGTAGGATAGTGTTGACTCCTACCGACTAAAACTTCTCCTTCGCGATCGATGTTGTAACTATTCCAGAACCAAAAGGTCTTTTCTAGTCTGGTCACAGGCGAAAAGATCGCAATAAGTTTAAAAAATCCGATCATCATGTGTGCTCGAAAGGAGCTGCGACACCTAACGGATTACGGTGGCTCAAGATTTTGATTTTTGAGTTTTTACTTAAGAGTGTTTAACTCTTCGGGTAAACACCTTATAGTACGATAGTGTCCGACTCCTGCTGACTCCTAACCTTCGCGATCGATGCTGTAACTGGTCCAGGACCAAATGGTCTTTTCTAGTCTGGTCACAGGCGAAAAGATCGCAATGAGTTTGGGGTATCCATTTGTACTGTGTACTCGGAATGAGCTGCGACACTAAGCGAACTACAGTGGTTCAAGATTTTGGGGAGCTAATTAGAATCTTACGTGACCTTCAATGTTTGCTATCAGCAGTGACATCGTATTTTGGGAAGTTTATTCCGAAATGAAGATTGTCATCATCATTGCTGTAGAAGTTAACACTGATCTCTTTGAACAGAGAGAAAAGCGTATTTTCGGGTAAACCGTCAATCAAGATATTACCATAAAAGCGCCATCTATTGTCTAAGCGTTGCACTAGATCCCTGTTTGAGTGAATAACCACCATTAAATTAAGAGAACTTTAAACAGCGACAATCGGTTTTTTCAATGATCAAATCAGAAACTACCTCAACCAGGAGTTCATTTTTTGAATTAGCTGTATAATGTTTTATTTTAAATTTTTTATCTTTGTCACACTACAAAAATTTTACATTTATCGAGTTTTAAACGAATTTATTTAGAAATTTGCTTTTGTTAATCTCCTGCAAGTCTTTCCTTACAAGTCTCTCTAGAAGATTTTTTAAATGATATTGAATTTATAAAATTTCTTTCTGGGCATAACACAAATTATTTTGTACAATTTAATATATTGTAAAGTAAAATAAATAAATAAATATTAATCACTATATATAATAATATCAAATTAAGGGAACTGCCTACAGCGACAATCGGGGTTTTTCTTTCATCTGATCAGAAACTACCTCAAATAGGAGTTTGTTTTTTGTATTAGTTTTATAATAATTTATTTTAAATTTTTGATCTTTGTCAAACTACAAACATTTTGCATTTTCGAGTTTTTATCGAATTTATTTAGTAGTTTGCTTTTGGTTATCTCCAGCAATTCTTTCTTTGCAAAACTAAAAGATTTGTTAAATATTGTTGAATTTATAAATTTTCTTCTTTGAGTTCTCTTAATTTAATGGTGGTTATTCACTCAAACAGGGATCTAGTGCAACGCTTAGACAATAGATGGCGCTTTTATGGTAATGTCTTGATTGACGGTTTACCCGAAAACACGCTTTCCTCTCTGTTCAAAGAGATCTCTGTAAACTTCTACAGCAATGATGATCACTATGAATAAAACTATATAGTTACTTTGTATACTTTTATCACTTTAATAAATATTATTGTTTCTCTTCTTATGCCTTTTTTTAGATTGTGTTGATCATTTTTGAAACTTTTCACAAATTCCTTTAGATAATTTTGATCTATTACAATCTCGAAGAATTACATAAAATTTTTCGAAATTTCTGATTTTTAAACAACTTCCTTTTATTACTATAAACTTCATTATTTAATTTAGCTCCGATAATTGCAAATTATTCGAAAAATTGTTATCTAAGCCTTGCTTCCCACCTATCTAACTATCCATAGTACTTTTTAGATATTTTGAATAATCCAAAATTGAAGACAATTTTCACAGCAAGTTTTTTGAATCTTCAGAACCTCAAATATTCAATTTTTATCTCATTTGAAATTCATCTGAATTTTTATATTTGCTTTATATAAACAAAATTTTTAGACAAACAGAAACTCCTGATTCTTCTTTTAAATTGCACCATCTGTTTTTTTTTTCCTAATATTAAACTGTTTTACACAAATGTTTCAATTAAAAAAAAAACCTTGACTACCCATATAATACTTAACTACCCTTCTTATTAATTGAACAACCTAATTATGAATATGAATACATGAAAATATTGATATGAATAAACGACATAAATTTGGCACTTTTTTCACTTATTTTATTTTAATAAAATAAGTAAATTTGTGTTGTTTACTCATACCCTTCTTATTACTTCACACTCATACAAATATTACAGGCTTTTTTATGTTTAAGTTCTCTATTATTCTTTCTACCATTTTAAACCATTATGATTTCTAATAACTCTTAATTTCTTTTCTACAACCTTGACATTGAATCATCTAAGATTACTTCCAATTAACGATCAAAATCGATCGCCGTTCGTGCTCCAATAAAAACTTTCCGACTTTCTTTTCGTTTCGATGAAATTACATAAAATATAATACCCCGATTACATAAACGCTGTTATGGTTTTCTGTGTCGAGAGAAGAAAGCGGCAACGCAAGTTCAAGGCCGCGGACCCCATTTCACTTTGATGTAATCAGTATAAATATTACCGCATATCTCCTCCACCGAGATTGTTTAGAAAGTGTTCACATGCTACAAACAAAACTTTCTCCGCCGTGATATAAGTCCGCTGGGTCATGATCACTAGGCTTTACCTACTTTTCCTTTAATGACTTGACTCGACTGTGTGATCGACGTGTGCATTTCCTCCATGAATGAAATAGAAAAAATGATTGGCACAAGAAATGATTTCACTACAGAAATTCCAAAATATTTATTAAATTAGTCAAACTCTGTAAATTTTAAATATTACAAATGTTTATTAAATGTATTACAATATTTTATTAGAAAAATTGATGCTGAAGTTGTGACTATCTAAAACCATCTGTTTTCAAAAATTATTCTTCAGAATATAAAAACTCAATTTTAATTATCTTTATTGCATTTCTTGTAATTTTGCAAATCTCAATGATTTTAAAAAATCCTAATTTTTCTATACCCCAATGCTCTTTCAATATACCCGATTAATTATTTTTATTAACATTATAAAAAAGATTTTGCCCTTCCTCAAAATTTTTCCTCCAGAGGGTTATTCAAATAATAATTTATTTCCATTTATTAATTAGATTATTGGCTTTTAATAAATAATCTCTTTGTTCATTCTTGACCTTCTTTAAAGTTAAAACAAACAACAAACTCAAAAATTTCAATTTTGAAGACCTTGTACATGAAATAATTTAGATCTTTTGATCTGGATTTTATTTTAAAGCTTTTAAGAAGGTTATAAAAGTATTTGTTTGGTCTTTACCAAGCTCGGAAAATTTGACATTTCTTGACTTTTTTTTACCAAATACATTTAGATACTTTTGGATCACTTTTGGATCAATTAAAGAATTATTTTGGACATTTTCAAAACTTTCTTTTACGACTATGTGTTAATTTTTTGATCCTAGACTACATTTAACATTTTTTATATTAAATATTGTTCTTTTATTTATTTATTGGAAGAAGTAGTACACTTGTGTTCCATTTATATTTCATCAGATTTACTACTGACACGTGTTTTGCAGGGCATTAAAACAGGTTTCCCTTTGATGTTTTTGGCTTTTGATAACTTTTTCCCTTTCCTACTTTTAAAGTTTTTTTTACGACTTTAATAAAATGAAGAAACTTTTTTTTAGAATTTTTTAGAAATCTTACAATTTAATAACCTTAAGATTTTCTTTCTAGTAGCTTTAAAAAGATTAAATTGGCATTTTAGAATTGCTTTTTTATTACTACTTACTAGGTACACATGATTTATAATATCTTCCTAAGAAATATCTTAGAAACTACGCTTTGGCACAAAATTTGTTTTTATCAATCAATAGATAATAAAACATTCTAAAAACCAATTTTAGTTTATCAACACTAAAACATTTTCTACAAAAAATATTACTCTACATTATCAACTTCTATTAAAGATATAATGCAAAAAATTGATTTCTAAATAACTAAAAATTTGCTATATCAATGTTGTTCACATAAAATATATATTCGAAATACAATTGCTAACTCAAAAAATCTTTTGCACTATTATCATTCTGATGGTATATTTTATTACGGTTAATAGGCGGAACCAATCCCGACAAAGAGCAATAGAGTGTGTAACAGCAGTTTCGGGCGAATTATGTAAGGATCGCACGCGGATCGCAAAAAAATGTAGCCTTGGCCAAAAGCGTTTCGGCGTTTCGGTTTCAATGACCCTACAACAGTTGTTAGCCGACAGTTGTTGATCATCCGGCCTTGAAATTACAAACCCACTAAATGTAATAATAATTTATAATGTAACAACATGATATCATACAAGAGAATTGCTGTTTTATAAAAAAAAAATAACACGCGTGTATGTAAATTTTGATGTCATCATTTTTGGAAATTACTTCAAGAATACATATTCATTAATATACTATTAGGGCACCAATATTAAATCAATATAGTTTAGAAATATAGTAGTAGAATTAATGGGTTTTTGACCATGTGGTTCTTACTCCAAGTTATGTCTATGTAAATGAGCTTCGCCCTAAGGCACCATTAATTGTGTCCCCATGGAATCTTTATAGTTTACTCTTCGTGACAATAGATCACCCCTTTACTTAACTCGTGTGTCACTTATTTTACGGCTAAAGATGGAATCCCATAAACCAATTTCTAAGACGACCAACAAAATTTTTTAGTTTACCATTTTCCATTCATTAGTCTCGTCTTTATTTTTTTTGAGCAATTCTTGCAGTTCTTTCTCATGGTCTTGTTAATGCGGCAACCGTGGCAACCGTTTCCTCGTCGGTCGACGACAATGGCCGCCGTTCTCGCGCTTGGCTTGCGCAAGTGCGTTCTCAAGGCCAACGTGATTTTAATGTCCGTTCCTCCGCTCTGACCGCTCTGCCCACCTACCTGGATAACTGTATTGGATGTCTACACATACCCACACATTGACACACACACATATACGCATTTATATGTGTACACAACGACCGCAACAACAACAACAACAGCATCGACGAATGTCTGCACTATCAAGCGTGACCTCACCTCATCGGGCTGATAACGCGCGGCTCTAGATGGTCTGGTTGAGGTGAAAGAGTCGGTCTTCAAACGGTTGAAAGTTCA
This sequence comes from Ontholestes murinus, assembly GCA_963969525.1. Lineage (NCBI taxonomy): Eukaryota > Metazoa > Arthropoda > Insecta > Coleoptera > Staphylinidae > Ontholestes > Ontholestes murinus. Next base: position 84,367,679 of record OZ018387.1, read on the forward strand.
AGGATACCAGAAAATTACAGGTGTAATTGCCGCTTTGCAATTCTAAATGCGCTGACTACAATTGGAGAAACACTGTTTCTGTCAAGGTGATGTAGGTAATTTGCTTGTGTGTACGTATTGTTATTTAAAACTCGTCCGGAACATTAAATAGCAAAACGCACTTATTTGTGCATGTAAGAAAAGACCATCGGCCGACTCGAGGTCCTTTGGCCATCAAAAGAAATAAAAAGTGAAAGAGGGATGGTAATATTATTTATTGCATTTAAATAAAGCGTGATTTGAATTTTAGTGAAATGAAGGCTTATTCTTTTTATGTTTGTACTTGTAGAAAGCTGCTAAACTTCTAAGCTCGTATCTAAACTCTAATTCTAAAAAGTTTTAGTAAAGCAAAGGTAAATTATAAGAAGCTGCTAAACTTCTAAGCTTGTATCCTAAGTAATATAAGTCCAAAAATGTTGTAAGGGAGAAATTTTAGAACTATGAATATTTGAAACAAGAACAAGGAATAAATGTTCTGACAATATAAAGTTTTTTGTATTTTTTTAGGTATATGAAGTTATAATTGACCATTGCACCAATAATAATTCTTGGATATATATTTGTATGTATTTTGAACAAATTAACAACAAAAGAACTTAATAATATCAGAGTATCAGTAATAGCAGGTTTCGGTATTTTAGAAACTTGATTGGTTCTCTTCTTATGAGATTTATCGATTGGGTCTTATAATCATAAAATAAATCTTAGATATAGAGTTTTGATTATATGATTTTTGAATAAGAAAAGTAAAAATAGTCACTGGTAAAAATTTATAAACTCACGAATTATTTATATTTACTCGACTTTTGACTTTTTACAACATTATAAAAAGTATAGAATAGAAGAAATAAGTTTATGAATTCAGGTAATAAAAGATTTAAGAAATGAAAAAACGAATCATTTACACTTCAAGAGTTTTGGTGTTTTGTAGTTTCTCAAAGGTCGGCCTTAAAAACTTTTTTGCAGATTAAGAGTTTTGATTATATGAGGCTGCTCATATTTTAGATTTAAGAAATGAAAAAACGAATCACTTACACTTCAAGACTTTTTTACTGATTAAGAGTTTTGATTATATGAGGCTGTTCATATTTCCCCATTTAATCAATAGAAAATCTTACAACAAAAATTTTAACCACCTTAAATCGCAAAGGTGTTTGAGATTTAAATATATGGCAATTCATTTTAAGTATTAGAAACGTTTAAGGTAAATCAAAAGTTTCGATCTTATGAAATTTTTCGTGTATTATATAGATCAAGAGCTTTAATTTGGTGAGAGCTTGCTTCTAGTAATAAACGTTCATAAAAAAAAGTTTTGGCAATATGAGGTTTCTCATATTTCGGCCATAAATTTTCTGATCTTAGTTACTATTAAATCAAGATTTTCTTTCTATAAATTGTGTAATTTAAACAGATGATTTAATAGATATTTTGTAGCAAGGTTCAGTACATCAAATATTTCAGTCGTTCAGCAGTTTGCATATATTTTCATCATATAATATGTATGTAGGTTAAAAACAACACACACTTATGTGAAACCGCAATTTATCTTCGATCCTTATTACGAAATTCACCGGCGACTCGATTAGCAATTAAAATTCAAACCCGGTGCCTATGGTGGCCATAAATATTTAAAAATCCTGATAGGTTCCAATGACCCCAGAGCTCGCGGATAGATTTTCCGTCGTCGGCGCACACTCACTTATCGGTCGGCGAATAAAAAAACGGTAAATTTGAATAAATTTGGGCGAATTTTCATAATTCGAGGCGCGCGAGTGCATATTTGGCCGGGGCCTTGAATAATAATAGACGCTAACACAATAATCGGGAAAAGGCCAAATGCCAATAACCGAAATACGCGGTCAACGGTTTTTGCGAAAAAGTGTTGGGCGAAAACTGTAAATATCGTATCAAAATTGGCCAATCTTGATAAAATACCCGGAAAACTTTTGTTGATAATAAATCAAGCGTCTGGATTTATTATGGGACTATAGTTTCAAACTTTAGAAGACCATCTTTAAAGATTGTCACGAAATACATAAAATAGGTGAGTCCAAAAAAGTGAATTATATTTTAGTGTTAATTATATATGATCAAAATGTTTCAAAACGTTGTGGCAATATATTTGATTAATAAGTCATACGATATTTTCCCCTGTACATATTATTTAGGAGCTAGCCTAAAAATCTTCTGTAGATCATGATTTAACTATTGGACAATACAAAATCATCATCTGTCTAATGATCAAAATAAGAAATTATTGAGGTATTTTTTAACCTTTTTTCAAAAAAGTTAATGAATAGCTTGACTTGGGAATCTTCCGTGTCTAAAATTCCTATTGCCTGTAAGATGAAGGCAAGTTATCGAGTAATTTATTTTATGATGCACTTTCATCTCTACCTATATATCAAGATAAAATCTTTTTTATTCTATGAAATATGTTAAATATTCAAACCTAACCCACCTGTTGAAGTAATTTCCACCTTAGCCAAATTTGCTAATGACCAAGTCTAACCTAAGTTAACCCAATCAATTTAAAAAATTAAATTAATAATCTAAATAATTCACTTATGAACTTTTTTCTAACCTTTAATTTTCTGCTTGTTAAGGAACTAATTTGCAAGCTGTGTGTCAAATGTGGTTAGAAATCCTAACGCAGTGTAGACCATAAATATAAATATTTAATTACTCTAGTCTACAAAGATGTCATTGTTCTGAGTTTGTGTTTTTTTTTTCCTGCTGTAAAATTATACTTGCATGGACTTTTGCTTTCGTTCTTAATACGATTCACGGCGTGATTTATGCACAAAAGCCGTGAACCCTTCACCGCGGCGGTTTCACTTTTGTTCCCACCGCCGCGCAACTAGGGCGTGAAATCGCGTTCGGCCCTTCGTCGGCCAACAAAAGGCCGACACACTTTTTGGGCATTGTGGCACCCATTATGAGTCCGGCTGATGTAACCATTTCCAATTTGTTAAATTGAGCAACGCGGCCTCGATTTACCAACGGCACGTATCAATATAAATACATATATTACAAAAATGAAAAATTTAAAAGCCAAAAGTGTTCTTGAAAGAAACTTTTACCAAATATTACTCTTTTCTGGATACAGATGAAGTAGTCAAAATTGGCCAATATGAAAAGTATGGTGTTCCATCAACACAGCCCTAAGCGGAACGCATCATTAACGACACACCAGAAGCTCCAAGATCTTATAGTCCATACGTAACACCAAGCGATTATAATATTTTCAAACATTTGCCAATTTTCTTAACGGTACAAAATTGTCTTCAAAAGAGGCTTTTGAAATTGGACTGGCCAAGTTTTTTATCAATGTGGACCACAATCTTCTGAATCATGGCATTATAAAATTGCCTTCAAAATGGGCAAAAGTTATTTAACAAAACGGCGCATAAATAAAGCAAAGACAATATTTTACTTCATCTAATATAATATTTTCCAAATTCTTCTATTTACGAAAACGTTAATTCAAATTCTAGAACTAGTATCACCAATACTTCTGTACTAATCAAAGATGACCAGAATCATCTTTTCGATCTTCTAGAATTAACTAGATTTTTTCAGATAAAGAAAAATACAGAAATTGAGAGATTACAAAATTATTTTATAATTTGTACATAATGATAAAGTCATTCTTACTTTAAAACGAAAGGATTTTATATAGAATAAGTTGAAAAAGACACGGAAGTTTAGAGATATTTATTTAGATGCATAAACTAATTTTACATCACAAGAAAATCCAAAGACTAATAAGAAATATATTGAAAGTATCTTTAGCCTCTATTTTTATGCTTCATGGTAAAATAAGATATAAACTCGTTTAAGAATTAACAAAAGAAAGACGTTGATCATGATATTTCCTCCTTAATTTCTTCAATTATCAACGGATAATCGAAACCGCATTGGCCAAAACAAAAAAAAAGGAAACACTATAAATTCTTTTTCAACAGAAACAGCATACCTTGGGTATTTATATCGGATTTTACGGATCTAATTGATTTCTGCCCGGCCGGCTCGGCGTCTCACGTTACCGTAAATAAGTACTAAACGTCCGCGATATTAAAATTAACAAAAGCAATTACATTCCTCTCCGGTTTCTTCTCGCTCACTCCCTCGACCTTGTTCCGGCTCTTTTCAATGCGAAAGAATGTAACAGCAGCTATCGCGCCGGCAAATCGTCTGATTGGTCCGTCCCTGAAGTGAAACGGCGCATTTAGCGCCGACCTTATGCTGAAAAAACTGTCTTTCTTGCGATTTGCAAGTAGACCTTATGCTCGGAAAAATGCTATCATTCACGGAGAGATTTTTACTAGAGACATATTGCAGAATTTATTTGAAAGACTTTTGATTACAAAACTATATTTTGTACTCAATTTATATCTAATTTATATGTATTTTTCTTTGCTTTTTCAGAACGTGAACGGACAGAAGGAGGTAGTAAAACCCCGCCACCAGAAGACCAAAATTCCCAGACCGCGAAAAAGGAGACGATCCCACCTCGCAGATTCATCTCCTCGATCCTTGGAGGTGATGTCCCGTACGGAAGCAGGGGACATGTGCTGACGAGGGCTGAAAGAAAGGAGTACGCACCAATCGTACCTCCTGATAAGTTGACCATCCCTGTCGCACAGAAACCACCGGAATCTGTCCCTTCGGCTCCGCAAAATTTAGCGCCGGTGCGCTGTTCCGTCATCCAGCGTACTCCCAAAACTACGAAACGCGATGAGGATGCGGATACTAGGCTACCGCAGGCTCCGATGGTCATCCAGGAGCCGGAACAAGAACAACCGATTGATTACCACATACCTAAGCGCAGAGGGGAAACCGAAGATGAAAATGAGGAACGCAGGGATAGGGAGCAGAGGCGCAGTAACTGTCATAAGATTAGTAAACCGTTGATTTCGGTAAGAGCAATTGTTGGCAAGCTACCGGCCACGATGTCCGCTGCTGCTGGTCATGGTAGAGGTAACAGCGGCGCGCAGGGTAATACGAATCAAACCACCTCAAACGCTAGTAGTGGAGGTGGGTCTATAAACTTCTCCTCCGGAACCTCCGGAGGAGCTGGTGGAGCGCTTGGTGGTGGTACCGGGGGAGGCGGGATGAATCCTGGTAGGGATGGTAGGCAGAACTACGGTCCAAGCAGTCCCCCGACTGGAAGCCTTCCTCCTTTCTACGAGTCATTAAAAGGGGGCAACAATAACAACAACTACAATGCAAACAGTAACTTCGGATACAATTTGGTGAACGGCCACCAAAATATGGACACGGGGCAAGAGTTGGGTTTGAACTTAAACGGCAACCAAAGTCCACCAAAACAATACTCTACACTACAAAACGCCTCCTATGGTCTGGTTATGAAGGATGAGGTCGATCTAGACATCTATGAAACGAAAATCGACCCAATGGGTAACCTCCTACCCGGTTCTTATACCGGGTATGATGATACCATGATGGTAGATATGGTTACTGGTACCGTAGTCGATCCCTTACAATTCACCGCGACGTTAACATTCTCTAGTTCGGCGGAACACGCCTTACTCGAAAGCCTATCAGATGCTGCCGATCTAAGCACCTTCTTACAAAGATTGCCTAGTGAGGAAAATGAAGAGGAAATTATCCATTCACCCTCGATCACACCCGATAATAATCATATACAAAATACGGTGGAAAACATTGACCAATTCTCCGACCACCTCCTCAACCGAAATTATCAAAACGGGGAGCGGTTTAACCAGCACAATCAATTCCCCAAGATGTATCAAGACACCCTACCTTCGTACCAAGCCTCCGTTAACAACGAGAGCATGGTGCAGATGCAGCAACAGCAACAGATGCTCTCTCCCAGTCTTTCCTTCAATGGATCCGGACTGGACCTGGACTCGCCGACGACGATGTCCCTACCTTCTCCAGGAGCAGCCAGCTGTTCTTTGGACGGAGGCTCGCACAACGACAACGGAAGCCTCAGTCCACCGGCTAACGTGAGTGTCCGTAGGGATTCATCTAGCAATGATTCCCCTGCGAGGGTCAATGTTTTGCAACAGAGGGTAAGCAAACAAATTGATAAGGGCAACGCTTTTATGCTTCAATGCCGCATCAAAATGTTGCTATCCTTGAAACCTGATGTAATTCATTTGACTAGAAATAAGATCCAAATTATAATTTTAATTAATTAACATTACAATATAGTAAGCGTTTTATTAATTTTATTAATTTATTTTTATATTAATATCTTAAAAAAAAACAAAACAAATAATCTTCAAAAGTAGGTTAAAAGCTAAATTTATATTGACCTAAAACTATAGTATACATATAGTATATGTTTAACAAAAATCATTTCAAATGAATATAAATTTAAAATCTTAGCTTTAAATTTATAATATCTAAAAAGGCACAATGGGCCTAGTGAGGCCTAAGTGCTCTGGTCAATGATTTGATCACCCTTGGCAAACGCAATCCAGATCTAAAAAATTTAACAAATTTGGTCAATGATTTCAAAAAAAAATATAAAAATTAAATTAAGATTTGGAACTTATTTCCTAGCAAATGGATTATTCTGAATACTTCCTAACGTTTTATTTGCATTTCTTTACAGTTAGGACTTCCATCCGAGGTGCAACTGGAGTTCGTGAACGGCGGGCACGGTATCAAGAACCCGCTAGCTAGTCAGGAGACCCTGAGGACGGGATCTAGAACGGAGGAGAAGCCCAAAGTGGCGTCCATCACGACGGAAGACGGACAGTCTCATTTCTGTTGTAGGGTGTGCAACAAGACTTTCGCCCTGCAGCGCCTACTCAACAGGCATATGAAGTGCCACTCCGACGTGAAGAGATACCTTTGCACGTTCTGCGGCAAGGGATTCAACGATACGTTCGATTTGAAGAGGCACACAAGGACGCATACAGGTTTGTATCTCATCGATTAATTTGATGAAAATTTTTGTTCAAGCATTGAAATTTCTTAATGGTAAAATGTTTCCATTCCAGTTTAATTTAATGGATTTTGTATGTTTTAGGTGTTCGCCCATATAAATGTAGTTTATGCGAGAAATCGTTCACGCAACGTTGTTCTTTGGAATCCCACTGTTTGAAGGTACACGGGGTGCAGCACCAGTACGCATACAAAGAGAGGCGAACCAAAGTGTACGTCTGCGAAGAGTGCGGCCACACCACGAGCGAACCGGAAGTCCATTACCTCCACCTGAAAGAGAAGCACCCCTACAGCCCCGCCCTGCTGAAGTTCTACGATAAGAGGCACTTTAAGTTCACTAACTCTAATTTCGCTAACATGCTGCTGCAAGTACGTACCTAAAACTTTTACACATAATTCATGAAATATTCTATAATCTGAAAGCGTTGGCTTCCATCTCACACATTGCCTCTAATTACAGTGATGTTCAAGAAAGATTCGCCGGTTGGATGGTAACATCCTACTGGATATAAAATTAAAAACCGTCCTGTGACTCTTTAATTTTACGATGTTATTAAAAACTTAAGAAAAAAAATCGTGTGTCCAGCGGATATTAATGATTTTGTCCGTCTCTCTTGCAGGGCTTGAATTTGAAAGTTGAAAGTTAAGCCTCACTTTACTGACTTCAAAGTCAACGTTCTACCGGGCGATGCGACAAAATGTATCTGTTACTTCTGTGATAATTTATGTTTATTTAAATAATTATTTAACGAAACTCTGTCAAAAAAAAAATTAAGCGAATCCTGTGGCGGAGACACGCCCGGATGATTGGTAAAAGCCTGTACTTCTCGTTCACTCACTGACCAAGGCTTACCGGGGCTCGAACCCGGCTTGTTATTATTTTTTATTACATACATAAAAAAATCGGGTTTTTTGTGCAATCGGTGACTGGTTTATTTTGGGGTTTTATTTAAGACATACTTAGACAGTAGATTTTGTATAGTATTATCCAAAAATTATATATATTTATATATATTTAATGTATATTAATATCGCGAGGGACGTGGTTAGAATTTAGAAAAGACTTAAAAAATTGTAATGATAATAAGAATAATCGGTACTGGTGTAACATAGGGTTGTTTTCTAAACTTTAACCCGTCCCAGTGATCAAGTTGAAATCTGGTGCTTCACGAGCGAACACAAACGCGTGGTGCTGCAGAATTCCCCTAACTTACTTAAGCTTCACCCTCATCATACAACGATCGTCACTGCAATACTTAAGAGCCTCAACTCCCGACGACGGCGTTTACTCAAAAAAGTGTTTTTTTTAATATTTATGTTCATACGACTTTGTAAATATTTATTATTAGTTTTAACTACTTTAAGTACCTACTACTGTACAACCGGGACCAGTTTTCCGGTTTCGCCAGTACTTAATTATTAATCCCCCCCTCCTTTTTCCTCCCGCCCCGATTAACCTAACCTATTGTTTACAACAGTATTCTATTTACTTAGCTGCTAGCGTTTATGTTTATTTTTTTGTGACTGTAGTAGAATTTATAAATATTATTAATTAATATTATTATTGTACGTTATGTAGTCTTCGATCGTGTGCGAAAAAGATTGTGCGTGAAAGGGAGAGAGTGAGAATTCGTTTAGCTTTAAAAGAAAATTGAAACACATTTTTTTAATTTTTGTTTTGTCGGCAGCCTCAAAACTGCTATTATTATTTGTCTCAACTTACATCTCTATTATTGTAGATCAAAGTATATATTTTTCAAATCTACAACTTGTTATGTAATTAATAAATTATATGAATACTTATAATTGTTCGTTTCAATAAAAATGACTGCGAGACTTTTATTGTCGTTTACCCATGGAATCCATTTGGTTATAGCAACTTTTTTATAGTGAAAATTAAATATTTAATTTATAAATACGAAAACATTTGGTAAATCTACAACAATTATTAAGACTACAAAACAAATCACATATTGAAACAACTACTTATTACTAATTAAACAAAAGTTATTTTTCATATTACAAAATAGCAATATATAGTGTATATTAAAGCTGTAATGTACTAGTTGCTTTCATAGCTTTATTATTTTGTAACACGCCAATTACTTTTGTACAATACAATATCTGTCGAGTTATTAGCCAGAGAGAAGTTGTTTCAATAAATCATTTGTTTTGTAGTCACAATAAGACTCATTGTTGTAGATTTAAGAAATGTTTTCATATTTTTAAATGATGACTTAAGGACTAATACATTTTATTATTAAATATTTAATTTGCGAGGTAAGTGTTGGTTCTTCTTAGGCAGAAGTTTTCAGTGTTTATAAAAAAATCATGTGTAAATTTTAATGTTGATAAAATGCCCAAATTAATAAATATATTATTAAAAAATACAGGAAATTAATTTTATTTATCCTTAAAAATAATAGAAGAGCTAATAATTATTTATTTAAATTACGCTACAGCAAGGAATAATTTATTAAGAAAACATCAAAAGTACGCCAGGACAATTAATAATTTATATAGATAGGTCAAGAGTACGTAAGAAAATATTGGTATAGGTCAAGAATACACCAAGGCAAAGATTAATTCATAGGTAAAGGTCAAGAGTATGCTATGACAATGAAACTTGGATAAGAGCAAGTATACGCTAGGGCAATACATTTTCTATGGATATAGGCGATAAGAACGCTAAGATAATGAATTATTTAATGCGAACTAGGCCAACAAATATATTATTATGATTGGTCAAGGGTAAGCTGAGACAAAGTAATAATTTTTGGGATGGGTCAGGAGCATGCTGGACCCTGAAAACGTATCAGGGCAATGGACACTTTGTTGGTTTAGGTAAATATTACGATAAGAGAATGAAAAGAATATTGAAAAAGGTTGAGATTATGGTCACGTATATTTAAATCTAAAGGAACTTTTCCTGAGTTTATAAAGTACAGGAGTGCTTATAGAAGGGCCTATTTTTTATATACATATTTAATGTAAACATCACAATTTTAATGTATTTTTCACGGATTACTTTACGGACATTACATATTCATTAAGAAATTGTAATCGTTTGGAATAAAACGAAAAACGCCAAAAAGAAAACAAAATATGTATGTTTCATTTGGTTTTTTTTTAATATACTTTTTCTATATATAGCCTTTCTTCAGATATTAAAAATCTTTCAAGAAATTCTTCTCATAGTCAAAAAGAAAAAAAATAACAAAAAATCAAAATTGATCCTTTTTTTTTATTTATTTATTACTCATTAACAAAATCAATTGAAAAACGATAGATATCAAAAACAAAAATATACTACGTCTTTCATTTGTTTTTTTAACAGATTTTCAGATATTAGACTTTCTTTAATCAAAATCTTATACAAATTAAATATTGAAACATCTAGTGCAGTGTTAATAATAATAATTAATATTGAGAGTAATAAATTTCTATGAGCATTTCTGCACTAATGTTTTACATAATAATGTAAAAACTCCAGCTAACAATTAAAACAACTGTTAGCTGTCGTTACATGTCTAAAATTATGTTTAGCACTATGTAACACTTTTAATCTTATAGTTAATAAGAGAACCACATTATTCAAAAAATATTCACCTAGGTTACAATCCGCTATTGCTTTTCTCGACATCAACGGCTTTTTGACTCGGTATGACATCAAGGTTTGCTTTATAAATGTTTCCTCAAAATTTCCTCATTATTCTAATCCATTAATTCCCAACCAATCGATCCTGTCAAGTAAAAATTCGACAGGCGTTATCTCTACCAATCTTCTAGAACAAAACATCCCTTAAAGCTTCCCATTCCTTTACAATCTATATTCTTTCGACATATTTAATCCCTATTCTACACACTTTAATTCTACTCACTTTGCAGATAATACTATCTTTAGAGTTTTGCCATGTGCAACCGAAACTCTTCCCTCTGTGCGTAAGACACTAAAAACATCCTCCCAATGATTACAAAACTGTTTCTCCAAATGACATAGAATTACACCCTATACATTTCTCTTCACAAACGTCGCAAATGCTTACGAAAATGTTTGTCTGCCGATATTCGCCGCCCGAATGTTGAGTACCAAGTAAGGAATTTTGTTTTTGTGACTGAGCGTCTGAATGTAGAATCGAGTTTAGAAACCATTGTCGAATTGGTGGCATCCTTTGATGGAGATCAGAATTCATCAGTCTTTAGGAAAATACAGAGCCGTTTAAATCATGTTTTTGGAAGAGTTTACAGATTTCCGGAGGATTTAGATGATCCACAGGTGGCAGAGTACCGCAAGGAAACATTAGTTAACATTTTATCGTTACAGGATGATGTTGAGAGTAAATGTAATACTAACCATCTAGAATTAAATGAGGCTACTAACATTTTGAATGATGTCACTATTCGAGAAGCTGCCCCTTTGCAGAACAGAGGCGTACCAGTCTACAAGTGGGGTATTACATTCGATGGCACCAGTAAACAAGGATCGCTAGATTCATTTTTAGAACGAGTGGAGGAGCTACGGCAAGCACGAGGTACTTCCAAGTGTGATTTATTTCAGAGTGCTGTAGACTTATTCCGTGGTGCTGCTCTGGTTTGGTATCGGTCCATTAAGAAATCTGTCCATGATTGGGAAGGTCTAATAGTTGCGTTGAAACGGGATTTTTTACCTTTAGATTATGATGAGGAGTTATGGCAGGAAATAAGGTCGAGAACTCAAGGCGTCTCGGAGAGGGTAACACTTTTCGTGGCTGCAATGGAGAATTTATTTAGTCGTCTGAGTGTGTTTCCTCCGGAAAACGACCGGTTAAAGGTCATCCGCCGTAATTTACTTCCTAAATTTCATCCACACTTAGCTCTAGCCGATGTTAGTACTATTTCAAAACTTTCTGAAGTCTGTCGAGTATTAGAAGTGGCTCTAGATACCCAAACTAGATTCAGACCTCCCTCTAAAAAAGACATTTACTTGTTAGAGCCCGACCTTAGCTATGGTGAACCATCGTCAGGAGTTTCTCAGCAGGTTTCCGTTTTAGAAACGAAAAATTTAGTTCAGGCGGTAGAAAAAGTTTGTTGGAATTGCGATAAGGTCGGACATGTGCGAGCTCAATGTAATAGGCCGGTGGTTGGTCCGGTTTGTTATCGGTGCGGTAAGAAGAACGTTACCGTTAAAACGTGTGACAAGTGTAATTTTTCGGGAAACGAATTAAGAGGGAATTAAACGGCCGAAATTATCCTCTTAATTGCGATAAGGCCTCATTTTTTGATAAGGAAGATTGGGAAAATTGGGTTAGAGTAGTTGCAAAATTTTATAAGTCTTCTGTGTTATGTCCTTTATTTATTAATCAGGCAAATGATAATCGACCTCATATCGAAGTATGTGTCTCCGGCATTAGGATTTCGCCATTGATTGATTCTGGTGCCACACATTCAGTATTAGGAGCAACAGGACTAGAGGTTCTTAAGGCAGTGCCGTACCGTCTATCGAAATATCCCGCTGTCGCCATTAATGCTGCAGATAATCGACCATTGAATATTTTAGGTTTAGTGTCGTTACCGTTATCGATTGATGGTAAAACTCTTGTGATGGCTTTGTTAGCCGTACCTGCCGTTAAGCACCCTTTAATTTTAGGTTCTGATTTCTGTAGATTATTCGAGGCAATTTTAGATTTCAAATCGAAACAGGTCGAGTTTTCAGTTTCAGTGCCAAACCCAGTTTTAAATTGTAGTTCCGGGGAAGTTTGTGCTACTAATAGGGAAATTTCTGAACGTATTCAGGGCATGTCTGAGTTATCTGCTAAGCAGGCTAAACAATTACAGTTATGTGTCGATGAGTTTTCCGAAATTTCGTGGAAGGATGGTACTAGGTTAGGTCGTACATCCGCAATTAGCCATGTTATTGACACCGGACAAGCAGTTCCGATTAAGCAAAGGTCGTATCAGTTTTCACCTTACATTTTGAACCAACTTTATGTGGAATTAGATCAAATGTTATCTTTAGGAGTTGTTCAGGAATCGTTTTATTTGTTAAAAAGTCTAATGGAGACTTACGATTCTGTTTCGATGGTAGGAAACTGAATTCAGTAACGAAACCGGATGCTTATCCCTTACCTAGGGTAGATGAAATTTTAAATAAATTGAATGGAGCGAGGTATTTAACATCTATCGATCTGAAGGCTGCATTTTGGCAAATTCCCCTAGAAACAACTTCGAGAGAGAAAACGGCTTTTGCGATTCCGGGTAAGGGCTTGTTCGAATTTACAGTTATGCCATTTGGGCTAAGCAATGCGCCAAAAACCCAACAACGTTTGATGGATACGGTGCTTGGTCCTCTTTTAGATGCCTACTGTTTCGTTTATCTTGACGACGTAATTATTGCTACGCCTACGTTTGAAAAACATATAGAGGTTCTCCGATTCGTTTTAGAGAGATTTAAGGCAGCAAATTTAACTGTTAATTTAAGTAAATGTGAATTTTGTCGTTCTTCTTTGCGCTATTTGGAGTTTATTGTGGACAAAGATGGTCTGCGTACTGATCCAGATAAGGTTAAGGCAATGTTGGAATTTCCTGGCCCTGAGACAGCTACGGAAGTAAAGCGATTCCTGGGAATTTGTGGGTGGTATCGTCGCTTTATTGTGAATTTCTCGACAATCGTTGAACCTGTTTCGTCCTTAATTAAGGGTAGAAAGAAATCTCAACGCATTTCTAGGACTAACGAAGCCGAGGCTGTGTTTCACGAAATTAAGGTGTCCTTATCGTCCGCCCCGGTACTTGCCTCTCCGGATTTCTCTAAGGAATTTATAGTTCAATGCGATGCCTCAGATGTTGGTGTGGGTGCCGCTCTGGCTCAGGTGAATGACCAAGGCCTAGAGTTACCTGTGGCTTTCGCGAGTAGGACTTTAAGTCGTGCGGAAAGAATTATTCCGTTACGGAGAAGGAATGTCTTGCTGTTTTGTTCGGTGTCGAAAAGTTCCGTCCGTATGTTGAAGGGACACATTTCCGTGTAATTACCGACCATGCGTCATTACTATGGTTAGATAGATTGAAAAATCCGGGTGGAAGACTTGCTAGGTGGGCGATGAGACTTCATCAGTACGAAATGTCAATAGAACATCGTCGAGGAGCGAGTAATACCGTTCCTGATGCGCTTTCTCGGGCTCCGGTAGAATTAACCAGTCTTCAAATTTTAGAAGAGTCTAAACGCGCTGATAAGTGGTATTTGTCGATGGTTCATCGGGTGAATCAACGGCCGGCTAGGTATCCGGATTGGCAGGTTCGCGAAGGTAATTTATATCATCATAATTCTGATATAAAAATCGAAACAAACTTTTCGTCTTGGAAATTAGTCGTGCCGAAAAATCAGAGACGTGCGTGCATTTCGGCTTGTCACGATGTTCCGACTGCGGCACATCTTGGTGTTTTCAAAACCTTGAGCCGGCTTCGTGAAGCATATTATTGGCCTCAAATGCGAAAAGATGTGAGAGCCTATGTTCTATCGTGCAATGTTTGCGCCTCACAGAAAATACCGCCGGATAAGAGGCCTGGATTTATGGGGAAAGCGAAGCCTGCTATGTTTCCTTGGCAAATAATTTCCTGTGATTTTATGGGTCTATTTCCGAGGTCCAAGAGGGGAAATCAATATTTATTTGTCGTTAACGACTGGTACACGAAATTTTGTTTATTATTTCCCGTAAGAAGAGCTACTGCAGATGTGGTGAGAACGCATCTAGAAAATGATGTATTTTTAATGTTTGGTGTTCCTCAAATTATTATGTTCGATAATGGTACCCAATTCACGGGCAAGGTAATTTCGGATTTAGCGAAGGAGTATCAAGTCAAAATTTGGGCGAATGCCAAGTATCATCCACAAGTTAATGCGACCGAACGTTCTAATAGGGTTATAGGTACGGCAATACGGTCATATATTGATGAAGCGGATCATAGAACTTGGGATGAGAATATCGCGAAAATTGGCTATGCGATAAGAACTGCGGTCCATGAAGTTACAGGTTACACCCCCTCATTCTTAAATTTCGGTCGACTTCTACCTCTCCAAGGTTCGTTTTATGGGGAAGTGGATGCTTCCTATGCACTTTCACCAACAGATCGCGAGTGGTATGCCAAGGAGCTTGAGAAGCTACCGGCGTTGTACCAGGATGTGCGCAAAGCGTTATCTAAGGCTTACGAGAAAAACTGTAGGTCTTATAATTTGCGTAAGCGACCAGCTGTTCGTTATGAGTTAGGTGAATTAGTGTGGAAGAAAAATCATGTACTGTCCTCGGCCGCTGATAAATTTTCAGCAAAGCTTACTCCGAAATATGTGCTATGTAGGGTATCGAAGGTAGTTTCCTTGCTAGTGTACCGCCTTTCGGATTTAAATGGTGTTGATGTAGGAAATTGGCACGTCAAACATCTTAAAAAGCACACTCCTGCTGTAGAAGATGTCTAATAGTGGTCGAAGTTGTACCGACGGTGATAAATTAGCAATAAAAAAAAAAAAATATTGCATATTTTTTTTGGGGAGGAAAAGGGGGTGTGTAACGGTCACTTTTTAAATGGCAAAGTACATATTTTTCGTTAATTGTTTGTAATTTGGCCGTACCGTTGCTACGCCTATGGTTTATTTTTCCGGCGTGGACGGTTGTGTGTGTCCGGTAAGTACCGAGCGATATTAGAATAATTAATTTGAATTGCGATTGTTCTTTAGTTATTGAGGCGAATTAGATGAACTGAGTTACGGCTTCAGGTAACATTTAACATTATTTAAATAATAATTACTTATGCAGGCACACACACAACTGCTTCGCCAAATTTGTAATTGTTGGTAATGTTTTTTTTGTATTACGCGCGTGCAGAACCACGTTGCTCGTGCATAAATTAATGTACCTTCCTTACGAAACGCGCTTCTGTACCGCGGGTTAGTCCTGTGTAGAATTTTTGAGATTTCCTCGTGCTTGTCACGTCACTGTCGTTTACCGTAGAGCCATGTGTCGTACTCTTTTTTTGGTTTCTTTTCATATTCATGATCACTACATTAATTTAGTACCAATTTCATAATTAATTACTTAGCCTTTTGATTTCACATATTTACTATTCTTTGTATTAATTCCATTCATCATTCATTGTTATTAACTAACTCGTAGGGACGAAGGAGCCCAAATTGATACCTTTGATCAGGAGGACCATCGGTATCAATTTAATTAATTAATTCCCGTTAATCCTTGCGCTTGCGTAGAGTTTTTTTTTATTGTTAGTAATTGCACTTAGGGCCTCATTATTGAACATATGATTGCAGCTGCTTGGAATCCGTAGGTTCGCTGAAATCGGCTCCAGTATCCGTCTCCAGCCAAGTTATAGGGAAGCTAACGTAGTAGAAGGCCAGCCGAAATCTTCCAGTCAGGGACGAGTAGCACGTACCATAATCACCACCACTGCACCCCCTGCTTGAACTGCTTAACCCCGGGCATGGCATGCTAACACCCGCTAAACCACAGCACCCTATCACGAGACAGGATACAGAATTGGTGAGATTATTACGGTTTGCGAACGAGCCAATACAGCCGTCCTACGAACCCTGTTACCGAGGATACTGTTTCATTAATTAGTTTTTGCAATTTAGTGGCTACAGATTAAATTGTTTATTCAAATTCCATTTTCCTTATTGCATATTTAACCCGTAATTCATTCTTTTTTTATAATTGTTTATATAATATAATTGCACGTTTACGTTAATTGCTTATTGTTAATATATAGTGTTAATTTGAATATTCGTGATTTTTTTGTTGCTACCTTAATATTGACACGTTTCCCCAAATTCTGTCACTTCGGTGGCTAGCGCCCAGGTTAAAGGCTGAATAAAATATTATATATGAGTACGAACCCACGAACCCCGCACCACTGAATTAACCCTAGCCGTAAGCAGTGTGAGGTTACATGATTTATTGTGGTTGTCATTAAGTTTTGTGAGTATTTTTGTGTCTTGTACCTCTCAGTTCTTAGCATGGATTTTCTTCTTGTTTCATGGTAGTGAATTTGTTTGTTTATAATTAATTTTATGTTTGTTTTGTATATGAGTAAAACCTTATTTAGTGTGATTAGGTTTTTTATATTTAATTCATTTGTTTGGAGTTCTTTAATTTAGTTTGTATAGTATTTTAGTACTTTGTTTTGTTGTATTTGCAGACGTTGTAGCTTTTTCTGGGTTGTATTTCCCGAAATTGATATTAGGTACGTGTTTTTCGCAACAAATAGGCTATTGTAGAGTTTTTTCTTGTCCAGTTTGTTAAATATACATTGATTTTTTATTGCAGCTATTTTTTACAATTATTCTTTATAATTTTTTGAATATGAGTGTCCCATTTTAAATTATTTTGTATGCTCAATCCTAGATATGTAATTGCTTTAGATTCGTTTATTTTCGTGTGTTTATGCTTATTTCTAGGTTAAAGTCGTTTTTTTATTGCATTGTATATACTTCGTTTTGTGTTCATTTATAGTGAGAGTATTTTTTGTTGATCTTGCAGTTGTTGTGAGTTTTTCACTGAATATAAAATGCAGGTATCATCTGCGTAAATGTATAATTTGCCTATTAGATTTATTTGAAATATATCGTTTGTGTATAATATGTACAAAATCGGTGGTAGGATACCTCCTTGGGGGATTCCGTATTCTGCTTTTATGGTCTTACTGTTTGTGTTGTTAATTCTTGTAATTTGTGTTCTTTCTAGTATGTAGGTTTTCAGTTAGTTTAGTGCTTTGTCTTTTATTCCTATTGCTTCCATTTTTTTAGTAGCTTTTCTTTCGAGATGGTATCAAATGCTTTTTCATATCGAAAAATGGCTATAGTCTGTTCTTTTTTGTCTAACTTTTCCTTGATGTCATTAATAAATTCGTGAGTAGCTGATATTGTGCCTGTTAGTTTTTGAAATGCATATTGCTGTTTGTTGATGATGTATTTGTTTAGGTGATCTAATATTCTGTTGTATATTACTTTCTCTAAGATTTTATTTATTGTTGATAAAAGCGTTATGGGTCTATAGTTTTCTGGTTTGGTACTATCTCCGTTTTTATATATTGGTTTTATTATTGAAGTTTTTATGTAATTTGGGTATGTTCCAATTTTCAATATTTGATTTATAATGTTTGTTAATATGGGTGTCAATTTGGTACTACAGTAGACGCCGCTTATTAGAATCACGGATAATATTATCAATCGGATATTGTTATCACTTTTGCGAAGAACGGGCCGGACGTGTAATACTACATACAAAAATTTTCGTTTATAGTAATCATGATTTCGGTTTATGTTATAATTTTTTTTCTTAGAAATGTTTTCGTCATGAGCAATGCAACCCCCAACCCCCAACAATTAGCTAAATGAGAAAAGCGTTGGTAGTTTTGCGACGTGGTAACACAGGTCATCTGATTTTCACACGCATTACGACTATGAAATTTTCGTTAATAACTTGCTCCGCGAAAATCAGAGACAAACAACGCTCAATGAGTTTTTTAAATATGAATTTTTTTTTTATTTTGTTTCAAATTTAAATGAATTATATATTGTATGTAGTAATAATTTTTTAAGAGTTTATGTTACGTTATTATAGTTTGTTACGTTATATATTTTTATTTAAAATAAAGTTTTGTTTTTCGGCTATTATTATCAATCGGTTATTGTTATCAAAAACCCCGAGTCCCGTTGTGATCACATTAAGCGGCGTGCACTGTATTTTCTTTTAACATTTTGTTTGTGACTTTGTCAAATCCGGGAGCTGTGTTATTTTTGAGATTTCTTATAATTGTTTTGATTTTCAGTCAGATTCAATGCTGTAATGTTTTCTATTGTGTCGTATGTATTTGTGAACGTTGTTTCATTTGTTAATTTGGGAAATTCTTTTATTTGTTTTTCTGGTAGTTTTTGGCCTATTTGAGCGAAGTATGTATTTATTTCGTTTGCTATTTCTTCATAATATTTAGTTGTTGTTCCATCTTCTTTAATAATTTCTCGTATGTTCTGTTTTTGTGTCTTAGTGTTTTTTATTTGGTTCCATATTTTTTGGGGGTCAATTGTATTCTTGTTAAACAGTTTTGTATAATATATTGCTTTGGCTTGTTTAATTTTTTCGTTTGTTAATTTTTTTGTTTATTGTAGTTTTATTTTATAATGAGTTGTTTGGTTGCAAATGGTACTTCTTTGATAGTTTATTTCCCGCATCTATATATTTTATTACTTGTTCATTTATCCAAGGATTTTTTCTTGATATTTTGATTCTTTTTACTGTGATGTTGTGGTTTTTAATATTTAGTAGTATTTTTGAAAGTGCTTCTAGGCTGTCTATTGTTTTGTTATCTATATTTTCTATGTCTTTATTAATCTGATCGTGATCTATTTTTGTAATTGTAAAATATACATATTTTGTTTTTTGTTCTATTTTTTGTACATGTATGCCAAATGATCAGATGTGCTTGCTTCTATTTTTTGTATATTTACATATAAATAAATGAAGTAGTAAACAAAACTGAATAATAATACTAATAAAAACACTAAATAAAACACTAAATAAATGTTACAAAATTGTTTTTCTGCGCACTGGCACAATACAATCACAGGTGAACGCTGCAATACATTGGTAATCTATATGTTGATGAAAATCGTGTAAGTTTTACAGGGACATTAAATGGAACCCTGGCGATAATTTCAGGGCAGTCGACTTCTCCATCTAAAAGTTTCTTCATAAAAGTTGCACATCGCAGATTTCTTCTGTCGGCGAGTGACTCTATTTGATGACGCTGGAGAAGATCTTCTTGAGACGTTCCAATTGGTGGATAAGCACGGTCCAGTTTAAACGATATAAATTTTAAAAATCGACGATGAATGCGATCCAACAAAAGTGAGTGACTAGCGTAAATAGGAAACCAGATCAAACTATTATATTCCATTTTACTCAATACAAAGGCGGAATAGAGAGATTGGAAATGTCGCGGCTAACTCGAAGAATAAATCCTAAAGCCTTCGATGCATTTGTACGGACAGATTCAATATGAAGTTTAAACGTGAGTTGGTTGTCAAAAGTAATTCCTAAATCTTTGAACGTGGTACATCTCGATAAATAATTTCCGTTGATCTGATAACTTGATTCAAGTGAAGTACGAGTGCGGAAATAACTTACCACACAAAATTTGTTGACATTTAGTACTAATCTAACTGTCTTACACCAATCAGCAATTACATTTAAATTCGATTGTAGAGTGATTACATCATTCCAAGAATTAATTTTTAGGTAAATTTTAAGATAACCAGCTTATGCCAAAACGGGACAGGTAAGCATTCCCAATAACTCATTAATAAAAATATTAAATAAGAGGGCGCCAAAATAACCTTGCGGAACACCATTGGCAGGAGAAAATTCGTAGGATTTAAAACCATTATAAAATACATAACATGAAAGTTTTTGTAAATATGACCCAATGAGTTTAGAAACCGCAGGAATAACACCCAAACGACTAAGTTGATGAATTAGAAGATCATGGCCAATTTAGTCAAAGGCGCGTGAAAAATCAGTATAGATAACGTCAACTTGACCATGAGCATCTAGAGAATCGGCTAGATATTGCGAAATTGTTGCCAGATTTGTTGTTGTCGATTTGGCAGGCATAAATCCGTGTTGATATGGAGATATGAAGGGACCCACTCCTTTAAATATGTTATGATGTAATACACTTGCAAAGATTTTTGCAAAGTTAGAAAGGATCGATATTGGACGATAATTACGATGATGGGATTTGTCACCTTTCTTGAAAACAGGACATAGTCTAGCACGTTTCCAAATGTTTGGGAACTGACAAGAAGAGATTGAGTAATTTAAAATCGTACACAATGGGCTGGCAAATGCAAATCTACAGTCGCGAATTAAAAAAACTTGGAATTTTATCATCACCTGCGGTGAATTAATTTGGAAGGCGTGACATTATAATAATAAGTTGAGACTCGTCGACTTTATTAATCGGAAAAGGCGGATATACAGGTGAATCGCTACCATGTGTAGAATTTGAATCTCGATTGAAATTACTTTTAAAGATATCAGCGAATCCATTAACTATGTCATTGGGATCAGTTAATTTTTCCTGGTCAGTATGTACCACACTTCGAGTAGTTCTACGCTTACTAGGGACGAACTTCCATAAGTCAGAGGGGTTTTCTTGTAAGTTATTTTCCGTGTTGCAAATAAATAAGGAATATCCTTCAGAAATTTGACGCTTAATTAGAGTACGTAATCTTTTAAATTCATGAAGAAAATGTGGATTTTTTTGTTTTATGCCACATCTTTCTATAATAAGATTATTAATTACCTTTAATTTCAGACGAAAACCATGGTGGATGTTTCTGTTTGTTAGATTTGTATGTAAGGACATGTTTGTCGTAAAACCTGGTAACCATTTCATCGACATTATTAAACGAATTGAGTATACTCCAATCTAAGCTATAAAGTTCGTTGTACAAAGATATAAAGTTAGTCCTAAGGAAATTAAAACTTGTGTTGTCTTTACTGGGGAATTGTGAAAGAAAGTCATTAGGATGGTTTGAGTAATTAATTTCCAGAGCAGGATTACATAGCACTAAATCTAACAATGAATTGTATGTGTTATGAATATTACTTTCCCTATACACGTAGTATATAGGGGGAGTATTGTTTTCGTGATTTTTTTTTTTTAAATTTTTTTTGCGGAAATATCCGTTTTGGGGTCCCCTGAACCCAAAAAACTAATTTCTGGAAAAAAAAATTCTGTGTCTGTGTGTGTGTGTCTGTGTGTCTGTCTGTCGGTGGGCGCTGTATCTCAAAAACGAATGATCCAATTAAGATGAAACTTTAAACTTAAGGTTTTATCGTCAAAAACTGGAACTGAAAAGCTTTTGTTAAACATTCATAAACCGGAAGTGGTTGTTTACTCGAGGAGTTTTTTTGTTTTTTTGTGATATTTTTCTAAATATAAAAATTTTTAAAAAACGGTTCAAACAAAAGTTAAAGGCAATGAAAAACTGAACAAGTTTTATTCGAACATGTTTTTCATAAAATTCGTAAATTTCGAGAAAAAAAATAAAAATTGAAAATTTTGCCATTTTTTGCCAATTACTAATAATCTATTAGAGTTACATAAAATTTATATAACAAATAATTATAGATAATTTAAAACGGAATAAATTATTAAGAATAACATTTTTGCGCAAACCTCATAGTTTTCGAGAAAAATATAGGGAAAGTACTATGATGGCCACATCACCATTTTTGTTGTATTGTTTTATGTTAAGGATATCAGTAAAATATTTAAAACAAGACTATTTAGAATTTGGGGACATATGTTCATACTGTGTTGGTGGAATATTAAAATCACCAATAATTATAAATTTTTGATCCATTAAAAGAACTTGAAATTGTGAGGTTAGTATTTCTAAATTATTGTAAGATATGTCTGGTGGAATATAAACAACCCCAATAATAATAGTATTGGAGGCAAAATGATATTTGCATAAAATACAATCGACGAGTGGATCAGTTTTTGTAATTTCGGTGGTATCAACCAAAGTAACGGAGACGTAATTTTTAGATGCAAACAGGACACCGCCATCAAGTCCTGATGAGGGAAAATCATTTGTTCCAAACTATATGGTCTGCCAAAAATACACAAAAAAGTCATCAGACCCATCGTAAGTGCAATAGGCTAATCAACAAATGCTCTGAAAAAGCAGGAATCAAAGGAATGGCAACCATGGGTGGAACAAATGGAGTATTTTTTCAACTCAATAACCAAAAATATCCAGCTAGATACGACAGACATATAAATCAGTCATTATTCATTCAAATACCAATCCAGGAAGCACTAAACATAATCAACGAGAAATACAAACCACCTTCTGACATCATGGTACTTGCCAAACACTCAAACACTGTCAAGGTAGAAATATTTAAACAAACATAAGGAGACCCAATGAGGGGCTCTATCCCCAATAGTCGCGAACCTTTTCATTGAAGACCTTGAAACTAAGGCACTATAATCACACAATTTAATTCCTAATCTATTGCTCCTATATGTAGACGACACCTTCGAGATATGGCCCCACGGAAGAGATATAATAGACGATTTTCTAAACCACATTAACATTACCCACCTAAAAATTCCCATCCCTAGATATTTTATTAACAAAAAGAGAAAATGGCCAATTGGGACAGACAATTTATAGAAAGGACACCCACGCAAACCACTATCTTAATGCCGAATCTCACCATCACCCAATCTAGATACACGCTGTAACAAACACCTTAATCACCCGTTCGCTAAAAATAACAGACAAAGAAAACATTAAAATGAACTAAACACCCTTCAACCCGCACTCAAACAAAACAACTTTAAAGACCACCATAAAGAAAGTAATCAACAAAACAGAAAACATCAACAACCACCAAATAGAAGGAAAAGTGAACAAATCGCACGCTACCTTACCCTACATAAAAGAAACGACAGACAACATCGGAAACATCCTAAAAAAATTTGATATATGGACCGTATTTAAACTACATAAAAAATCTCCTCCCACTAGAAAATCAGAGAGTATACAAAATACCGTGAGGAGATTTCAACAGAATTTACATTGGAAGGGATGAACACAATAGAAAACCGACATTCTTTTGATGAAAATGTACTCGAGATAATCCATTTTGCCGAAAAAGGGTTCAAAATGGATTTACTCGAGTCCCTAGAAATTCATCAAGCGAAGAGTAATCTGGAAATCCCAGTAATTAATGACCAGGTAGACCTAATATTTTCCTCCCTAGTTCATCCTGTATAAATAAGTGCTTTCTCATAGATTAATTTACTTTAAGTTTGAAAATGATCAGTTAATGATCGAATCTTGAGCCACTTAAAAATAAAGTGTGATATCAACAAAGTAAACGTTTTTGTTTAAATTAATTAGATTTCATGGTATTCATTTTGGCACTTTTAATAGAAAAACACTTCTACCCAAATCACTTCCTCCTAGCGGCTTATCCATTAATCTAAATACTATTTTCACATTTTTAACACTTGAATTCTCAAAGAAATGTATATTATAATACTATTTTACAAATACCAAAAGTTTGTAATTTTCCAAATGCATGTTTTGCAATATATTTAAATGTGGTCATAAATATTCCTGGCAAAACACATTACCATGTACAAACGTAATGTAACCTCGTCAAAATTGCATGAACAAACAACCACACTGCCTGCAAAATCTGCCTAAATGAGAAACTGAAACCAACATATATGAAAATCCAGTGTAATCACCAGTCAACGAAGTCCAAAAAAGGAGTAAAAATAGTCAACCAGACATGGATGTCATTGGAAATAAAATAGAAGAAATTCTCTTCTCCCGGCTTTAAAAAAACTCGCTCGTTCCTCGCTCGTGTTTTTAAACGCCAGTTCGTGCAATAAAGCATCACTTTTTACACTTGTACCTTAAATAACTATTTTATTATTATTAAATTTTGGGGTTAATAAAAAACCTTATTTGAAATGAGGAATATATTGTATTTTAAAAATATGCATTTCTCTCATTACCAATTTAACTTTTATTTATTTATATATAACTTTGGTCTTCTTCCATAAAATACATAAAATAGAATTTATATTTAAAATAAATTTTGAGCTAAAAAAACTATTAATGTAGTTCAAATTAAAAAAATGATATTATCTTCAAAGAATTAAAGGTACAGTCATTATTTTTATCTGCTGAGAAGTAAACATTAAAACTTTAATGAAAAAAAATTATTTTATATTTCTAACAATCTTATCTCAACAAATAATAAATGAATATAAATTTAACCCTATATTACTGGCAGTATTACTATACATCTATACATCAATATATCTTTCGAATTTTCAACAATTTTATATCTCCTAACGATTGTACTCCCGCTAAAAACAGTGATTGGCTAATATGGAAGGCAATTGAGTGTAATTTTTGAGTTGAAACTATAAAATTAATAGTTTCTCCTCGTGTAACGTTACAAGTTTATTTTCCGTTCAATTTACGCTTACTAAAAATAAATCGTTCTATACATAACTAAAATTGAACATTTTGTGCTAATTTAGTTTTACTCAATATTACTTTTATACCGGGATTCCTGTGCGCTGCCTCGAATGATTGTCCGTTTTCTTGTTGTTGGATGCAGACAGGTTGCGCTTAATTTGTGTTTTCTCCACCTTAAAAAATGAATTTAATGTATTAATAAAAACAGTAATAATTAATGGCACCTTAAATTGATGAGAGTGATTCATTAAAGTAATACGCTAATTTAAACAAACTTAAATACACAAAAAACACGGCGGTAGGACCACGTGATCAACAGCCAAACACTAACATTAGTTTCAATATTTTTTACATGTATTTTCACATTCGTACAAATTAATTAAACAATATAAAATCCATATTAGTTTCTTTATCTATTTCTTATCACATGTGTTATTGCAATTCATCCTTATCATTTCAGATACTTAATATCGACATCATGCATACATATCCATAATGTAATGGCATATTTTTCCAAATACCGGTATGTGTAAAGTGTAAAACAAAAAGCACTAATGCATTTTACATTACCAAAAACTAGGTGATAACTAATTTCATTTCATAACGAATTTCAAGAGGAGTATTAACAACTTACATCTTATGACGCAAACTATATATCTAAATTTAATTTTCAACAAATAATAGTAGTAGTAGTAGTAGTGTTAGGCTATCGACCACGTGGTCCTTCCGCCATGTGTCATTTGTGTATTTGTGTGTGTAAATGAGCTTGTTACTTTAAAGGATCGCCCCCGTCACTCTAAAGCACTATTAATTGTATCCCAATGGTGAATGGTACCGGTCACCCATCCGACTACTGACCCGAATCAACGTTGCTGCACGTCAGTTCGGGGCCGTAACCGATGCGCCACCACCGGCGTGTCAACAAATAATATTATTCAATATTCAAGTATTTGAATAAATTGGGCATCTAACGTATGGCGCCATCTAGTAATATTAATGTGTACAATTAAATTAGGTGATAAAATAGGAATAATTATTAACAATTCGTGAAAATCTTTCTTTCTTATTTTCAACATGAAAATTCCTTAATGTGAAAAATATTGAACAATATTCGTGCGTACACTACAGTCATCCCGTTTCGACTTTACTTATATTGCAAATATATAACGGGTGTCCAACAATTATTGCAGTCCCGGGTGGCGTTGGAATCATAAATTATGTTTGACAATTAAAATGTCAGTTCAATTTATTTGGTACATGTAAGAATCGACCTATGTATTTGATTCCAACGCCACCCGGGACTGCAATAATTGTTGGACACCCGTTAGTAACATAATTATTGATACTTCTAACTAGTCTATCCATACAAATTAAAATATAATGCCGTGTCTATATGGTTCGCTGGTCTGTGTCTTTATAAGCGCCCTCTTTTGACATGTTTATGAACTTTTTATTGTGAAAACATTAAACTATTGTTTCCCTATCAACAACATCCACAGAACAGTTTCGATTTAATTTGGATCTCAACAGCATATCCCAGTTGAAGATAGGGAAACGGTGTTTTACTTTAGAGTTTTAACTTTCCAGGTACCTTAATGGTATTATCTTACTTTTATTTATAGGTTAAAAAAACATATACACGTTGTCCCCTGAAATTTTGAATATGGGTAATGTAATTTGTATTATATCTCGATTATTATTATTAGTTGCTATGGTTGTTGCTGCAATGTGCATGTCAATTTGACATTTGAAGCTATAATGTTAACAGGAATTTTATGATCATCTGGAATATTGTTTGGCTCAACAAGGAGATGTTTAATAAGATGAACATTGCAGTTACTTATTATTCGTTACGTCAGCATTGTGTCCGTAAAAATAGTAATATTAAAATAACGTGAAAATATGTTTCATTTTGATTCCCTATTTTATTACAAATTAGAAATTACTGATTATTTCCCGTTGGTCAATCCATTAAAATATGTGACGAGGGTGGTAACTAAGCAACGAGTAATGCATTAAAATGCCCATATTCAAAATTTCAGGGGACAACGTGTATAAACTTTATACTACCATTAAGGTGTGATAGGGGAGAAGTGAAGAGGATGGTGGTGGAGGATGTGGAGGGCTCAGACCATTGGCCGCTAAAGGTAGAGTTAAGAATTGGGATAAGAAAGAAGTGAAATGGGGAGAAGATGGGTCAATGAAGGAGTTCGAGGAGACTATAGTGAGGTGTGGTAGGAGGAGGAAGAGTGGGTGGTTCGACGAAGAGTGTAGAAGGGCGAAGGCGGAGCTGAGGAGGACGAGAAATGAGTACAGAACAGATTGCAGGGAGGAGAAAAGGTTCTGGGAAGCAAAAAAACGGTATGAGAGGGTGTGCGAGGAGAAAATGAAGAAGGAGGTGGAGAAGAGAGCGGAGGAATTAAGAACTTGTAGAAATGAAGCACAAATGTGGAGGATCTTGAAGAGCGACAAAGGAAATAGGCAGGTGGAGGTAGACCTGGAAAGATGGACAGCAAAGTGCAAAAAAGAGAGCGGCAAGCCAGAAGGAGTGGGGAGAAGAGGAGATATGGGAGAGGTGGCAGACTTCACGGAGGAGGAGGTGGAGAGAGCCTTCGAGGAGCTGAAGAGAGGTAAAATACTGGAACTCGACGGTTTAAGGGCTGAAATGTGGAAGATTATAGGAGTAGAAGGAAGGAGGAGTTTCAGAAACATTCTGAACAGAATATAGAGGGGCGAGGAGGAGATACCCGAGTCGTGGACGGTGGGGGCAGTGTACCCGATACATACAATTACAAGTGGACAATTACAGAGGGGTAACAGTAATGATACAAGTTGGAAATGATGGTAGTGAAAAACAGGCTGGAGGGAATTGTGGAATTTGTAAGGAAGGTGTATGAAGAAACATGGGGAGTAGCAAAGAGGCGCGAGTTCAGAGAAGTTTAGGGTATGAAAAGGGGTGACAGGGCTGCCTGCAATACTCTTTAATATGTACACTGGGGATTTAGATGATGTGTTGAGGAAAGGGCAGGCGGGCGATGCAGTAATTGGGCGGAGCGGAATAAGGTGTGGATGCTGGCATATGCAGACGATATGGTGTTAATGGCGAAGGATTGTAAGGGAATAAAAGAGATAGTAGCGAGAGTGGAGAAATACATGGACAAAAGAAATTTAGGAACAAAGGAGGAGGGGGAAGAGTGGAAGGGTGAGGTGATAGAGAGAGTGAGAGTGTTTAAGTACCTGGGATTTATGTTTAAGAGCTCGGGGGGGGTATGAAGAACATATTAGGTGGATAGAGGGAAAAGCCAGAAAAGCGTGGGGCGTGGTAAGAGAGAGATGGAGAAAGTGGATGGATGGCAATGTGAGAGTTACGTGTGATCTTTGGGATGCACGTGTGAAACCGATCTTGATGTATGGGGCGGAAGTGTGGGGTGTGAGGTATGAAAGGGTTGAGAGAGAGCAGCGATATTTCCTGAAGCAGATGTTAGGGGTTGAGAAGACAACACCCGAATACATACTGCTTCAGGAAACATATAGGGAGAGTAAATGGTGCAAAACTATAAAGAGAGTGGGTGGTTTTGAAATGAAATTGTGAGGTTTAGAAGAGGGAAGATTGCTGAAGGAGGTATGGAAGGGAGGCATGGGTGACTGGAGAGCGGAGAGGAGAACGATGTATGAGAGGGTGGGACTGTCAGAGGGGATCGTGAAGAAGTGGGTGGAACAAGGGATGAATGTAGGGGGATGGGTGTATGAAAAGGCGAAAGAGGTGGAAGGGCAAGAGAGTCAAGGGTATATGGAGAAGAGTGAAACAATGAAAATTACAAGGAGTGGCAGGTGCATGGAAGGAGGCCAAGGTACCTGGAGGATAATCGCTTGGGAAGGGAGGAAAGGGTGACCTTGGCAAGAGCGAGATGCGGAGCGGAAGAGAGAGGGAGAAAGAGATAGATGGGGGAAAATTATGGGCAATGCGTGTTATGAGAGGAAGGGAAGGATACGTGGGTACATTTGGCGGATGAATGTAAGGGAGTGGATGCAGAATGGATGGAATGTTGTAGAAGGGTAACAGAATGGATGAGAGAAGATGGGACCAGGGTAAGGATTCTGAGAAGGTTGGGTGGGAAAGAAAGAGAGAGGAGGTATGAGAAAAAAAAGATGAAGGGGAAGAAATATTATTATGTTTATTATGTTTATAGTTTTTTATGCCAATAAAGTTTTTTTTACTACTATTAAGGTGGCATGTATTGTCTAAAGAGTTTATAATAACAAATACAAATTACCTGTGAATCAATAGCACGGAACTGCCACGACCAATTGGCCCTGTACAGGAATGGTCTATGATCAAATCTATTATCATCTGGACTATACCCTTCTGCATGATAGGCTGGTGTCAACACTGTCATTTTGTGTCTATTGATTGCATAACACCTGAAATATAAAGAGATTATTGATAACAAAAAAGAATAAAACATAATAAATTAATAAAGTAGTATTTTTTTAAGTATTATGGTAAATTGTAGTAAAAGTAGGGTTTTTCTATCACCATGTAGTTGTCCCTCGAATGTGTTTTGCTGTATTTATGTTTACGTAAATGACCCTATTACTTTAAAGGGTTGCCCCTGTCACTCTAAAATGCCATGAATTGAACCCTAATAGTGAAAGGTACTAATCACCCATAAAAATTTATGACTGAACAATTCTTCAATACAACCTAATTAACAAATATTTCATATGAATACTTATATAATGGCTTCTTATCTTCCCTAAACCAAACTGATCTTTTATTTATGTAATATTCATCAAATAGAGTATAATTACTAATACTGGCTTCTCTTAACATTTTGCTTATTGAAGCTTGCAAATTTTGTATTGACGATTTTACAATAACACCAAGAAATGTTTTTGTCTCAAATGGAATTAATTTGAAGATAATCTTTGATATAATTACTACTTTATATACTCTTTCAATGGAAAGAGATAAAGTGCAAATTTATGCTATTCATTTTAGTACAAATGTGTTTCTTCTAAACTTCACTTGATCTCCTTGTTACAAAATATTTATTAGCCTAATATTGTTCATAATAAAATAAAAGAAACACTAAATTAAAACACCTACTATATTTTTACCACTAAAAAATATATACATATATTACAAAAATACGATTTGAAAGTCATTCAAACATTAAAACTAAAGTCATGTGGCCATTTTAATATAGTAAGTGTATTAGATTAGTGTACCATATAGTAATGGTTGCAACCATCCTTATAATTAAATAAAAGACGATTTTGTACGTTTTTGTGACTAAAAATCATTTAAATCTTTTAGATATTTGAAATCATTAAGATTAACTTTGCTTAAAAAAATAAAGATAGCTAACTTCTACATAGGTATAAAGTTTATCCTACAATATGACAAATGTTTATGATCTCGAGAGGATATGTTGAAACGCTGTTTAATATTTGCTGTCTTAAATACATTAAATATTTCATGAAAATTTATTTCATTTATCAGTAATATTTGGATTGCAAATCACCCTCAAATTAAACAGTTCCGGTTTCTTGATCTTCATATAGAAGATTACTATTGGGTCTATAAAATGGAAATTTTCTCAAATATAACGTTACTCAAAACCAGCAAATTAGTTTTTATTCTTGCATACTGCTGATTTTTTGATGACTTTGGGCAATTCAGGGAGAATTTATTAACTTGTCATGGTGTGGAATAAAGGTTTCTTTCTAGATCTGTTTCTCATACATGTAGTAGTGTAGTTAATTGTATGAATTGCATATTTATTATGATGTTTCCATTATCAAGTTGTAAACTTGTTGGAAATAAATTTTCCTATTATTATTATTATAGCCAAACCATATTATTATCACTAATTTAAATGTCAAAATGTTTCGGTTACCTGAAAAAATGTTTGACCTTTTCAGCGACTTCTCTCGGTGTGCAACTTTGGGACCAAGTCTGCGTCAGCTTGCAGAACATGGAGAATGGCCCACAATGTTCTTGTTTCCTCAACTTTCCAAATAAACTTAGCTCTGCATAGGTCATGCCCATATCCTGTTCGTCCGTTTGTGCTATTTGTCCCTCGACTAGTGGCTCTAATTCTGCGGTTGGAGGTGCAGCGACGATTTCACCAATAATAGGAATCTTAAACTGATAAAAATCGCTGTGTATTGGATGTTTGTTGAAATCTCACATTGTTTTTTTGTCTTAAAATTTATCCAGCAATTCCAAATTGATATTGGAAAATATACAATTAATTTCTCACTTAACCCATTGTTGTACTATTACATTAAATACACTTGGTGTGATTCCACTCTCCTTTTTTTTTTTCAAATAGTTCGAATACTTTCCCCTTTCCCATTCTTTAGACAAACAAATAAATTTTCTCCTTGTACTGTATACATAAATATCAAACTGTATTATGGTACTGAGTAGTCTTGGGCTATTATTGGATGTACCTTATATTAGTGATAAGTAAATATAGACGTAAATATCACAAACTTACATAGGGAGAACATAACAAGGAAATCAAACTTGTGTAATATAATTAGTAATTAAAACGTTAATGTAAATTAATAAGCTGATTATTAACAATCCAAATACAAACAAATATATCATGGATGTTACACAAAAAAATATATGAAATATAATTTATTCAACCTCAAAAACACTCGTCATAACATATAGCAACAGTAGCCATTACTCATATTCAAAATTAGCATTCATTGTATTTCTTAGAGGGGGTGGGGATGAAAAGATAGAGTTTGATAGAAAATAACCAATATTTGTCATAAAATTTTGGAACAAAATGTGCCGAGCAATAAAGATCTATAAAATTCAAGCAGAAAACGGGAATTCAACGTGCTTTGAATGTTGTCACAACCACCACAAGCAAGATGCGGGAATATTAGCGAAAACTGATAACACCCAAATTTAACCTGCCAAGCAAAATCAATTCAAGTCTTTGCTGAAGTGAAAAATTAAATATGTTTTAACCATGAATGCTTATTGTAAAAATTTGTGATTAAAACATAGTAAATTTTTGAATTTAATGAAAGTATGGATTACCACATAGTAAGAGTCGCAACCTTTCTCTTCAAGAAGCCTTTGCTTTCACCATCAATGTATTCAGCTTGATTATGAATTTTACTGAAAATATATTTTTCTCCTTAAGTTATTTTCTCATTCCAGCTTTTAGCCTATAAACCTTCAGCTAGTTGGCAGTATATTTCAAGCACATAGAAGAGAAGATCTGGATCATTTTATGAGGTTTTGTTCTAAACCATAACTCCCACACCACTAATAATAAAATATTAATTATCCATTCCTTATAAATGGTTTTAATACTGGAATATTTATTTATTGCAGAAATAACACAATGGTAATCATAGAGAGAAACTATTATATCAAAAATTGCTAAAAGGAACGAAATATTGTGATTTGTTTATTATTCAGAAATAATCATAAGTTTGAAGAAAATTGTTTTTTCAAGTGCAAATATTTATAAGACAGTGAATTTTTAATATATTATTATTATACATGTAATTATTTCACATTCCTTCCATTGCTTACCTTATCTTTTATGTAATGTAAAAACATCCTTAGGTCTGTTTTTGATATCCCACCTATTGGATTAACATCTGCACTCGAGCAGTCGTATTTAGTCATGTACCCACGTAAAGCTTCATCAACATTTGCAGAACCTAAAATCGATAATATTATATAAATCAACAATAAAAAGATGCTAAAACACGCTCATAATAGTGCCCTCTATAAAACATATTTGATATCTATAATTTTTGGGTTGAGTAATGTGAAGTATTCTGTGTTGATGAACTCAATAAAATTCCTTGCTTCACTTGTTTTTTTATTTTATTATTACCAGATGTACATAGTACTTCAAATGTACATCTGGTAATAATAAAATCAAAAACAAGTGAAGCAAGGAATTTTATTGAGTTCATCATGTTTGATATCTACTCAAGCATTGCATAAAAAAGTCTTGTGAATAAAAATCTATTTGATTTATTCACTATAAAACAAACTTTAAATTACATAATACATAAAATCTTTAAAGTCGTGGATCTGGAAAATCACAAACTGCTAGGAAGCGCTCGAGTTTAGTATAAGATGTTCTCATTTATGTATAAATTGTCCACATGATTAATAAATGAACTAATTCGAAGAGATATGTAACGATAACAAGAAGATAACACTAACCTAAAACTAATAATCCTCCAGGCCTTCCTCTAGCCCACAAGACCAATTGTGCAAACAAATAGGAAATTACCATTCTCAACCTGGCTTGAATGTTTTGCAAGGCAAGATTTTGTCTGGGGCATCCTCCTTTTGAACCAAACTTTGGAAACAGTCCAGTTATTGTGCTAAATATTTCCAGTACAGCACTCACAGCCTTGTCTATACTGATCACCATATGGTAACTAAATAATTAATAAAATAATAATATTTGTAATCACCAACTATAAATGAATAATAATTTAAACATACAAAACATTTCGAAAGTCTTAGGAAGACTTTAAAGGAAATAACTTAAAACAACTACTTTCCTGGTTAATACCAAGGCACATATTTAATCTTACAAAACTAATTTGCATGTCACCAATCAAAAACTAGTTTGAACATATCTATTTTTGTTAGATAAATTTCAATTTACATTGAAAAGATTTTTGGTAAATTTGATATAAATTTATGAAATGTTTTTTAATTATTAGTTAATTTGTTGCAATCAAGTCTTTAATATATGTCATTAATAAATGAATGATAAAAATGTAAGGAAGTACTTTACGTTGTAGAAACTCCTACTCACAAAGTATTTAACGTACATTCAACCATTTTTAGTTTATTTAATAGAAATAAATACGTTCAAACTAGTGTTGCTTTGATAGCCTTGTTATTTGTAACACGCAAATTACTTTTGTATTATTCAATGTCTGTCGAGGTATTAGCCAGAGAAGTAGTTGTTTCAAAAGAAATATTTTCGTTGTTTTTTCTAATAAATTAATGGTTTATTTTTCTACCTGCCAATTTGTGCTGCTAATGTTGAAGCTCTCTGCCTTGTCTCTTTCGATGAATTTTCAGTACCCATGTAACAAGTCACCAACAACCGATTGCATAACTCTGTTGCAGACTGGGGTGTGTATTCAGAATCTCCTAAAATTCTGCGTAAATCGGCTAATACCTTTGAATCTAAAAGAACGTGACAAGAAAACTTTCCCTTATATTATTATTGCGTTGTATTACCTCCGATTTGTATTGAATGTAAGATCATGCGACACATTGAATAAACTATTAAGGCTGTGCTGGAGGAATCGACGCCTCCACTTAATGGCAGAAAGAAACCACCTTGGCCTGATCTACGGAGGTAATCCCATAACCAGCAAGCTGGACCCTAAAAATATGTGTTTAATAATAACATCTAAAAGTTCATTTTATTTAGGATAAATTAATAAAGGCGAAATTAATTTTTTAATTCCTAAGTGATTATATTACACTATTCTATAAATCATTCGGTTTTAATGGATATTATTTTATTTATTTTTATACTGGAATTGGAAATTTAGTTTTCGAATTATATTTTAATTTAATCAATTCTATTGTTGGGCAAATAATAATATTATTATTATTAGTAGTAATGTTCTTGTGAGGAAATTTATAAGAATAAATACTAGCATATTTCGTTATTACTAATGAAAACAATCTAAGAAAAAATATTTAATGTTGACCAGAAAATGTAATAGTTTTGCGATTACAGCGCCACCTGCTTAGAGTACACTTTTATACCACTTAATTAAAACACAGTTATATTCCTTTCTTCACTTTTTAAAAAGTGAAGAAAGGAATATAACTGTGTTTTAATTAAGTGATATTAACCTTCACGTACTCAAGTAACTACATTAAGTACACTTTTATAAATATAAATACTATCTACTTTAAGCCATAATATCGAAATATGCTTATATAGTTCGAGACTTCAAGCTGTCACTGCTTTCCCCTAGAAAAAGATTCAATTTTGGTGCTATTAATTTTCTTTTATATACTTACTTGTGCGATTTCTTCTTCTGGACGTAAATAATTCCATTCAATTGGCACTGCAGTCGGCAACATAACCTCTTCATTGCCAGACAGAGCGAAGTCAACATTAATTCTGGGGTAACTGGGAGACTCAGAACTTAAAGTGCTTCTTGATCTCATGTGATTTCTGTATGTGCGAATGTCCTCTAAATCTATAGTAGCTGCAGTTACTTCCTGTATAAATAACATGAGATATTTAAAAAATCCTAGCAGACCCTGACTACTAAAACACTTTTGGCAAAACTGATTTCTGTATGTAATAGAAGGCTGAGAAATCTATTTGATTATTGATAGTGAAGGTAAATAAACTAAAATCTAAAGCAATATTTATTTGGGGAACAAACTAATAACTAAGATGTATAAGTGTTACAGTAATTGTTAGACATGTGATCCTTCAGGTTTAATTTAAGAACTCTTGTTTAGAATGACATTTGGAATGGCACTCCTACACAATTCATGAGATTAACATGTGTATGTTTCTAATGGATCACGTCAAACATTATAATAAAAGGTTTATAATTAAAATTCACTTATACAGGGTGAGTTTTTTTCGATGTTCTCTATGGGGATCTCGGAAACTATAAGAGATAGAGAAACGACTCAATGGGGAAAGAAGTGTAGATTTACGAGACGAATAAAAATCCACTTTCAAAGTTTTCAAAAAAGTCAAGGGTAACTAGATATTTTGAAAAAAGTAAAAAGTGTCAATTTTTGCAAATCAATATATCTCGGTTATTATTACAGATAGACAAAAACTGTAAAGGACAAAGTTTTAGATAATTTTATGTAGATTAAAATTTTTATCGCCATTATTTTCCGAGATATAACGCAAACTTACATTTTTTTAAATGGAAACCATAGTTGGCTATGGCTTCATTCAAAAGGTAATTTTTTTCTCTTTAATCCAATATGACATACGACATAGTCATTTCTAAAAATAAGTGAGTTATAGTCATTTTTAATTTTATTATAAATAAAAAATGGGTAGCCATGAAAAAGATTAAAGTAAAACAATTGCAGTTGTTTATAATAATAGCAATATTGTAATTATTAGTTCTACAAAGTTAAATAAAAATGAAAAACAAGCATAAGAATAATAATTTTGTAATTATCAAATAGCCTTCTGTATGTGGTATAAACACATTTGTCAAGAGGATAATACGTTTCTTACAAAAATATTATGAACAGATGAATCACGATTCACTAATTGTGGTATTTTTAATCGCCACAATGAACATAGATGAACTTAAGAGAATCCACGAGAAGATTCACAGAGAAAACTACAAATTAAATTTGGGTTTAATCCATGGAGTGTTTGGATTAATAATTCTTGGTCCATATATTTTTGAAAGCTCACTAAGTGAAACTGATTACTTTCATTTTCTTCAGAAAACATTTGAAGATACGCTCGATTGTTTAAATTTATCATTACAAGCAAGATTGAAATAGTTCCAATATGACGGTGCTCCACCTCATAACATGTTGGCTTTACAAATTATTTAAATGATGCTTTTCCTATCTCATAAGTGGGAAAAAATAAACCAATCCCAGGGCCATCTAGATCTCCCGATCTGCGCGTTTTAGAATTTTTTCTGTGGGGTTATGTAAAAAACAAAGAATATGAAAAATCATATCAATCTGTGGAGGATCATAAACTAGTTGTTATTGAAACATTTAATTCAATTTACATGAGAATAGTCAAAAAGCCATAAATTCCATTTTAAAAAGATATAATTTATGTCATAATAGTATTAATAGTGGACTCTTTGACCATATTTTTTAATATTAATATTTCTCTCCCACTGATATATTGATAATTACAGAATTACTTTATGCAGTTGTTTTATTTTGGTTTACCTCTCTAAAACTAATAATTACAATATTGCTAATATTATAAACAACTGCAATTGTTTTACTTTCACCGTTTTCATGGCTACCCATTTTTTATTTATAATAAAATTTAAAATGACTATAACTCACTCATATGTAGAAATAACTATGTCGTATGCCATATTGAATTAAAGAGAAAAAAATTACCTTTTGAATGAGGTCACAGCCAACTATGGTTTCCACTTAAAAAAATGTAAATTTGCGTCATATCTCGGAAAATAATGGCGATACAAATTTTCTGATTATTTTTTATTAATCTGCATAAAATTATCTAAAACTTTGTCCTTTACAGGTCTTTTCTATCTGTTATAATAACCGAGATATATTGATTTGAAAAAATTGACACTTTTTACTTTTTTCAAAATATCTAGTTACCCTTGACTTTTTTGAAAACTTTGAAAGTGGAATTTTATTCGTCTCGTAAATCTACACTTCTTTCCCCATTTAACCGTTACTCTATCTCTTATAGTTTCCGAGATCCCCATAGAGAACATCGAAAAAAACTCATCCTGTATATTGCTTTATTTTTAACTAGTTTCTTCTTAATGCCATTATTAAGAATGATATACTAAAAGACAATTAATGTGTTATGTATTGATAGCTGATTATTTCATATTGAAGAATTCCAGAGGTCTTTCTTATCATTGACCACGTTTTTGCCTACATCTAATAATTAACTAATCTATAATCCTTCTAAGTAATTAAGTAGTAAGCCCAGGCAATAAGTGTAATATTTTACAATCTTTAGCGCTAAAATTGTGATGTATGTATGTAATCTGTTGTTTAAGGAAACCTATTTAATATCTCATTATTATGTTCTTTCAATCTTATTTCAAATGACCAAGCCATTTAACCTAGATAGATTGCATCACATTTTTCAGAAGTTAACTCTATTTTTTTCATATTAGTAGTAATAGCATTAGTGACTCCAATTGTGTTGAGGCCTGCACAAAATTCATTTTTTTCAATATTATGGCATTAAAATAAAAATAAACTGAATAAACTTTACAAAACCTAATGTGAGTTTAAAACTATAATATACAGGGTTATTCACGCTATACGGCACGGAATATTGTGGCCAAAATACGTGACTTTCAAAAAGTTTCACTTTGGGGATATATGGGGGTCTATTAGGGCTACTTTTAAAATTATTTTCATAATATACAGCGTGTCCCAAAAACCCTAAAAGTATCAAAGTTGTGTTTTTTTTAATGAAACACCCTGTATTTTATTGCATTTTTGAATCCTTCTATAAAAATAAGTATGTGTTTTAATAAGGTTTGTATTACATAAACCTTAAGGTTTTTGAAATAATTTGAATTTTGTAAAAATGTAACCTAATTTTCATGTTTCAAATACTTAAAAAATAATTAAGTTATGCATACCAAATTTACACTGAAATGTAACAATAGATCATACTTTATTTTCCAAGTATAATAAACTTGACATCTTATGCCAGGTGTAAAAAAATGGAATTAAACAAATGAGAACTTTAAATGGCTATAACTTCATTTATTTAAATGGAACGCTATATTTATTAATTTATCAGCAAATGCACGTTTTAATTACCTATCGAATGGTATTTAAATATTAAGTGTTAAGTCTTCTCGTTTTTACAGAAAACGCCAAAATATTGTTTATTGCACCGTTTTAGTACTTTTAAAGTAAACATTTTAATGTATCTAGTTATCTATCGTATTTAAAAACGTCAGATAATTAATTTAGTTTGTTACTTTAGTTTAAAAAGAATGTCTTTTGTTATAGTTGTGTTATTTTGCGTTTTTGTGTTAGATCGTTAGTAATCGTTATTGTCTGAACATGGTTGTTGTATGTCATAGTAAAAAATGAAAATTTACACAGATTTTCTTATTCTGAGGTTTTTATAACTGACAATTTCTTTAAACTGGTTTAATAGTCTCAAAAATGACTGGCTTAGGGTGATTTTTTTCGAGAAACCTTTAAGTATAAACTCGACAAGCCAATAAACAATTTTGATGACATTCTCCAAGCATAAAAATAATGCCAATAATCCCTTCTTTTGAGTAAATCTTTATTTTTTGCCAAAAAAAACAACAGCGAAGGTCAAACAATAACGATTACTAACGATCTAACACAAAAATGCAAAATAAGACAACTATAACAAAAGACAGGCTTTTTAAACTAAAATGACAGACTAAATTAATTATCTGACGTTTTTAAATACCATAGAAAACTAGATACATAAAAAATTTTACTTAAAAAGTACTAAAACGGTGCAATAAACAATATTTTGGCGTTTTCTGCAAAAACGAGAAGACTTAACACTTAAGATTTAAATACCATTCGAAAGGTAATTAAAACGTGCATTTGCTGATAAATTAATAAATGTAGCGTTCCATTTAAATAAATGAAGTTATAGCCATTTAAAGTTCTCATTTGTTTAATTCCATTTTTTTTTACACCCGGCATAAGATGTCAAGTTTATTATACTTGGAAAATAAAATATGATCTATTGTTACATTTCAGTGTAAATTTGGTATGCATAACTTATTTATTTTTTAAGTATTTGAAACATGAAAATTAGGTTACATTTTTACAAAATTCAAATTATTTCAAAAATCTTAAGGTTTATGTAATAAAAACCTTATTAAAACATACATTTATTTTTATCGAAGGATCCAAAAATGCAATAAAATACAGGGTGTTTCATTTAAAAAAACACAACTTTGATACTTTTAGGGTTTTTGGGACACCCTGTATATTATGAAAGTAATTTTAAAAAATAGCCCTAATAGACCCCCATATATCCCCAAAGTGAAACTTTTTGAAAGTCACGTATTTTGTCCACAATATTCCGTGCCGTATAGCGTGAATAACCCTGTATACACTACATTACACTTACCACATCTTGTAATGCAAACTGTCTGCAGTGGTTTAAAATATGCCCATTGAGGGCGACACAAGAGCCTCCATTAAAGTATACCCTTTGCCCATCACAGCCTCTTAAATTACTGAAGAGGTAACAACCCCCAGACTTGAAGGTGGCACCCTTTACCAAATCACACACCACATAAGCTTTCCTTAGTTCAGTGTAACTCCCTGAGCTGTTGCTAATAATTTCCACGCCGTCCAAGGCCATAGCAATGTGCGAACTCCTAGGATTCCACAATTCCTCACATATTTCAAAACCTATTAACATTTTTACTTTTAAAGTACTGTGCTTTAAATTGCAAACATGTTATTTTGAAATAATTTACCTATGCAAGTATCATGCGTAGATATTACAGCATCTCCAAAAGGCACTATGGATTGTCCAGTAATATTGGAGACCATTCTCGGTAAGTAAAAATCTTCAGTTTGGCGTAACTAAAATGTTTATATATTGAATCATTATATACTTTATAATATTTATTTTCATATAATAAGTATAATAAAATCATAAAACATAATTAAAGCAGGTGTTGATTAGCACAATACAATTGGCTAGACTGATTCCAAATGTGGAAGAATTTGAAAATGGTAATTGTGTATTTGTCAGTTTCTCACCCTTCCTGGTTTTGCATTATTGCCACATTTGAAAATCTACTAAAGGCCTGGTTTGAATCTTTTATAACTCATGATATATAAAACTAGATTTTTAAATAAGATATACTAATTGAAATATATTTTTTGAATCACATAATTAGTTATCAGGTTAATAAATAAAATTACCAAAATTGAAAAATTCTTTTGTCGAAGATTTATGCTTAATTTATATTTTAAAGAAAAATCATTTATTATTTGAGAAATATTATAGCCCATACTTTACTTCATAATATTAACAATTAGAAATAGTGGGAACTCTTTATTAAAACTCCGTAATTATAATAATTAATTAAAAACACTTGGATTGTTTCACTAAATTAAGTGTTTTTAATTAATTAATATTTCTAATTATTTTCACATAATATTGCACTCGTAATATATTAATTATTTAAACTATAAATATACCTTCCTCCATCCAGAAAACCATCTGCTTTCTCTGTAGTTCCCTCCATCACACATTAATAACTTTGGACGAATGAGCAGAATCTTGTGGTTCAGGAAGATAACTCGGCAGTTGTAGGCCACATTCTTGTGCATGACCGGCATACCAACATCAATTAGCATATTCCTACACAACGGAGCCTTAAGGATCTCACAGAGTACTTCCCAGCTGTGTAAGAAGGTGTCACTTTCAAAAAAGTGGTCTTCGCAGCTATATCCACTAAAAAATGTAAACAACTATATTATACATTAAAAGAGATGTCTTGCAATATGTAATAATATTTCATTTCTATATGTTTGATTAATACAATCTCGCAACATGAATTATAGAAATAGTAAAATAATATAATATATAAAATAACACAAGTAAATGTTATTGTTTACACTGGATGCCTTCACAACATTATAAATATTGAATATTAAATAAAAACACTTTAACATTAATACTTGATTTTATAATTAACTGCAGATGCGGCAACTGAACTGGCCATTCTTAAAACTTTAGGTTTTGAAAATGGCATGAAAAAAGTGCTATTATTGAACAAATAACTTCTATTTGCCTTTCACATCCTTCTTTTCTTGTAATTACTGCATTATTGAAATCTAGTTTCGATTTCTTATATCAAACAAACTATAAACCTGTAGTATGAAAAAAAGGATTATTTATTAAATAATTAATGATTGGTCTTGTTTTAATATCTGTTGATTACGATGCTACTATGTGTTTTGATTAAGGTGAAAATATTTAAAAATCAAAAAATGTCGTATAATGTAAGTCTTAGCTCTATACTTGCATCTTTCAAAACAAAAGATTTAATATGCATGATTAAGTATTGATAATTGAGATCGCTATCATTACTTCGAAATTCTTAATATAAAATAAACTCTAAAATATTTAATTGTGGAAGCGTTTACTTTTTACTTTCCCTATATAGTATATATAGGGGAAGTATTGTTTTCGTGCAGGAAAATGTCTGTGGGCGCTGTATCTCAAAAACCAATGATCCGATTGAGATGAAACTTTAAACTTCAGCTTTTATCGTTAAAAACTGAAACTGAAAAGCTTTTGACAAACATTCATAAACCGGAAGTGGATGTTTACTCAAAGCGTTTTATTGATTTTTCTCGATATTTTTCCAAATTTGTAAAATATTACATAACTTTTCAAACAAAGGTTAAAGGGAATGAGAAACTGAAGAAATTTTATTAAGACATCTTTTTCGTAAAATTCTTAATTTGTGAGAAAAAAATTTAACTTAAATTTTTCTTTAAGAAGAAAGAATTTTAGTAATATCTCCTCCACACTTTTAGTTTTTATTACAAATTCCTTTCCAAAGAATTTTCGTCGAGAATTTTAGAAATTTTTACAAGTTTAAAAGTTTTATTCAAGAGTTTCAAAATATTTCAAAAAGTCATTATTTATATTTATTTATAGAAATTTCTTCGTGGTTTTTATACAATATTTTGTTCAAGTTTTTCTATTACAAAAGTTTTTTTCTGATTTTCTATTTGATTTCATTTTAGATTTATAAAACTTTTTTAAGGATTCTAGAAGTGTACAGTAATTTCTCTTTCTTATCTAATAAATAAATAGATACTTCCAGAAGATTTTAATCGAGATTTATAGATTTTTTAGAAAGTTCTTCAAGATTTTGTATAACTTTACAGTTTATTAGGATTTTTTTTCTAAATTTAGAACTTACTTAGAGGCTTCTGGAAGATTCAGTAATTTCTTCTCCATATTTTCAGTTTTTTGCATCTTCCTCTCCAAAGAATTTGGATCGAGGATTCTAGAGTTTGTAGGATTTTTTTGGAGGATGCTAAAAGTTTACAGTAATTTCTTCTTCATATTTCCAGAATTTTAAGCAAAGGTCTTATTCGGGAGTTTTTTAGAAAGTTCGTTTCAATATTTAAAGAATTTTGTTTGTGGCTGTTTCCAATAATTTCTCTTCCAGATTTTAATATTGTCTTATAAATTGCAAAGATTTCCTTCAGGGCTTAAAAATTTTAAACAAATCTTTTCTAGAACTCTAGACTTTTTTCGAGAGAGGCTCTAGATTTTTCTAGAAAATCTGTTCCAGAAATATAGACTCCTTTCAGTCATTTCTCCTCCAGATATCAAGTTTCTTTAAGCTGTCTTTTAAATTGCGAAGTTTTTAGAATTAAAAAAAATCTAGAAATGTAGATTTTTTTGTAGAATTTAGAAAATTTTCATTTAAATTAAGGCTTTTTTAGAAACTTTGTTTCTAAAAATCTAGACTTTTTTTCGAGAATTCGGGAAATTTGTGGTAATTTCTTCTCCACATTTCAAGATTTATTTCAACGTGTCTTCTAAATCCCAAAGATTTTCATTGAGGCTCTAGAATTTTTAGAATATTCTTCTAGAAATCTAGATTATTTTCTCGAGGGTTCAGGAAATTTCTAACAATTTATTCTGTAGAGTTGAAGATTTTTTTTGAAGTCGTCTTTTTAATTGCAAAGAGTTTAGAGTTTAGAAAATGGCTAATAACTTCTTCCCAAAATTAATATTTTACAACTTTTCTTATAAATTTCGAAGATTTTTTCAGGCTCTAAATGTTATTTAATTCGTCTTCTTTTCGAGAATTCAGTAATTGCTTCTCTTGAAGTTCTAAATTGTGGAATTTTTCTTGGGTGGTCTAGATTTTTTTAGAAATGTTTTCTTATTTTCGAGAATATTTAAGGAGTTTTGAAGATATTTTTTCAACTGGTCTTTTAAATTTCTAGGAGGCTCTAAAATTTTTAGAAAATTTTCATTTAGAAATCTAGACTTTTTTCGAAGGGTTCAGAATATCTTCAGAAATTTCTCCTCCAGATTTCAAAGTTATCTTCTTATCTTCTAAATTACAAACATTTTCTTGGAGGCTCTAGAACTTTTTAATAATAATAATAATAATAATAATATATATTTATTCCTCAACAGACACAAGTCTAATTACAGAGAAATTTAGAAAGTAATATAAATATAAAAAATATAAAAAGTAATATAAATATAATTCTAGGACAATTAAAGTAACCGCATTAAATACAAATGTATACATTTAGAAAATTTGTTTGTAGAAATCTAGATTTTTTTAAGGGTTCAGAAACATTTCAGTAATTTCTCTCTTTTTGAGCCCCTAGATTTTTAGGATTTTTTTTTTCTAAAATCTAGACTCACTTTTTTAAGAATTCAAGAAATTTCCACAAATTCCATCTGTAGGTTTCAAGTTTTTTTAATTCAACCCGCTATCTCAAATTTTTAACAAACATTGGTTTAGAAATATAGACTTTTTTCAAAAATTTAAAAATTTTCTAATAATTCCTTCTTCCATTGAATTGAAAAATTCAATATGTTTTAACGACAAATTATTGTAAGTATGGATTACCACGTAGTAACGGTCGCAACCATTCTCTTTATCAAAAATTTTCTTTTGTTCAAATTTTGTAATTAAAGTTATTGCAAACCGCGAGGCGATCAGTAATTAAAGTTAATATATATATGTAAGGTGGGTGGTTGCCCTCTAATCCACTCTCCAATAGGTAAAACATAAGCGAGTAAAAATAAACATAATATTATTGCAAAATTTAATAAATTTATTCAAACAATCTTTGAAATTAAAACTTTTTTGAAAAATAAGACATAACTTTTCAAACAAACGTTAAAGAGAATGAAAAACTGAACAAGTTTTATTGAAACATTTTTTTTGTGTTCCTAATTTAAAAATTAAAAAAGTTTT
The DNA here is from genome assembly GCA_963969525.1 of Ontholestes murinus. Taxonomy (NCBI): domain Eukaryota; kingdom Metazoa; phylum Arthropoda; class Insecta; order Coleoptera; family Staphylinidae; genus Ontholestes; species Ontholestes murinus. The sequence continues at coordinate 84,412,452 of OZ018387.1, forward strand.
TTTTGCTTATTGCTAATAAACTATAGGTTCTAAATGAAATGTATGTAACAAGTAAATATAAAGAATTCAAAATTGAGCAAGTAATTAAGAATAACCTCATAGTTTTCGAGAAAAATATAGGGAAAGTATTATGATGGCCACATCACCATTTTTAGTTTTGAATATGAATAAATTAAACTCAATAACTTTGTAATAAATAAAAAAAACACGAAAACATTTCATAAATCTACAACAAATGTGTCTTATAACATAACATGCAAATTACTTTCGTATCATTCAATATCTGTTGAGGTATTAGTAGTTGTTTCAATAAGTGATTTGTTTTTGTAGTCTTTATAAGACTCATTTATTGTAGATTTAAGAAATGTTTTCGTGTTTTTTCTATTTATTAGTTAATTTTCTACAACGTAAAGGATTTTAATACATTTTTATTATCAATAACTTTGTTTTACCACTACATAATACAGCGATAAAACAAAGTTATCATGTTACTATAAACAGGTTTCAAGTAAAATTAAGTAATTTATAATAATTGTTATAGTTTGTTTTGATGAGGTAGTATTAATTAATAAATAATGTACTAACACCTCTTTTATATCACATCCTATAACTGATATAAAATAAAAACATGAAAAGAGTTTTTCATTAATAGTGTTGTAATTTTATTTACCTGATTTCCAATTCTGGACCTGTGCGAAACGTGGCCCCGACATCTTTTGCCTCGAGTATACTCTCCAAAATCCTTTCCCTATTCCCCTCAAAATCCAAAGCCCACTGATTCAAAGTCGAGACTGCGAGGGTCACTTTTCTGCCCATGATTTAGAGGTTATAAAACACCTGCAAGTAACAAACACTTTCATATATTAATAATCTGTTATTCCATGAAACCACACACCTTTAGACCATGTATATTCATTCACTTAACTTGAAAAACAGAAATACCTTGAATATATTGATCAAACTTGTGAAGAACTTGATAATCAATGGTTGCAATTATACATTAATGTACTTAAAGGAATGGTTAATATTTTAATTTATACCTTATCTACTTAGATACACTAGTGTAAAATATATTTATATAATAAATATTACTTTTTAAAAAATATTGTTTTCAAATTGACATATGTGTTATTTAAAATGTTTTGCTAAGACTGATTACTTAAATATTAATTGTATATAACAAGTAAGTAAATAATTAGTAAGTAACTAAACTAAAATTATTTAATGTAAGTTATTTTATGTATTTAGTTCACGTAAACCGTAAACATTAAAAGAAATGTTAAAATTCTTGTTGTGATTTATACAACCAAAGTAACACAGAATATAGAGGATTGTCAGAGGAAAAGAAAGTATTAATTTACAATTAATAAATTTAAAGCAATAATTAAATTAAATGTTTAAATTATTATTATTATTTTTAGTAAAATGTATAAATACATAATATTAATTATTAAATGAATAAAATTAAATATTAGAACAGGTAATATCATAATGGCAACTTAATCTACATTTAGATGTATTTGGTTATAATATAAAAATGTGCATTGCAAATAAATTATAAGATGTAGTTTATTTATAATTAATATAACCTTTTCGTTTGATAAATGTTTAAGTAAGTTAATAATTAATTAAGTTATCAATATAGACAACTGGTTTATGATTATAAGTATGTTAGGTTGTATATATTACTGAATAGTTGAGGCTGTTAGTTTTTGGAAAGTTCATCACTTTGGTAAATATTCCTTTCATGTATATACTATCCTCATTTAGAAAGTTTTCGTCAATTATTATATTTAAAAGAGACCAAACAAAAAGTTTCAACCGAAAGTTTTTAATAAAATATATAAGTCCTTTACGTTGTAGATAATTCACTAATAAATAGAAAAAACACGAAAATATTTTCGTAAAATCTACAACAAATGAGTCTTATTAAGACTACAAGAACAAATCACTTTTGAAACAACTATTTCTCTAGCTAATACTTCGACAGACATTGAATAATACAAAAGTAATTTGCGTGTTACAAAATAGCAAGGCTATCAAAGCAACACTAGTTTGAACGTATTTCTTTCTGTAAAATGAACTAAAAATGATTGAATGTACGTTAAAATAGTATGTTCCAAATTACCATAGTATAGTCACTCACAATAGTATATTACATAACGAGAGTTGTAAGTCATATATTACGTACGAGTGGAAAAAGTTGCGCACGAGCCGTTAGAGACGAGTACGTAAGTGACTTACAACTCGAGTTGTGTACTATACTTTTGTTCAATCCTGCAATAGAAAATAGAACTTTCATACGTTGTTTTGTTGTTAGAAAGTTACAGTTTACCTCACGCAAAATGGTTGCTATGGAGATTTACTTTCGCCCACTCTTGTGTCACTTTCGCCCACTCTTATGTCACTTTCGCTCACGCTTTTATAAATACACATTATTATTATTATTATTATTATTACTTACTTGCTTATACACTTGTAAATGAAAATTGTCACTTCGAAATAGAATATTGGGCAAAGTTATTAAAAAGGCCATTAAAATAGGCAATTAAAACTTCATCCGTAATGATATTTAAATTGTGAATCCTAAGCCATTCTTCTTCGCTCATTGTAAAATAATATTATATTTTGTTACGGATGTTTGCCGAAACTTCATATATATTATTGAATATCAACTATTATTACAGACAAAAGTGGTACAAGTTACTTAGCGTCGCCGATTGTGTTGTTTATATGACGTAGACGATCGTGTTATATTGCCGCTTGTCTTTTTTTGTCGTCGCTCACAGCGGGACACTAGATTATTTTAGTGCGGGCCGGGCCGTGCACGGCGCATCGAGCAACGCCGACTTTTTAAAGCCGAGATTTTAAAGCGGGCCGGGCACGGCACATCGCGCAAAGCCGCAATACATTTCTTTTATTTGAACCTACGTTTTAAAATGAATTTTCGGCAGGATTGAACAAAACGTAATACACCACTCGTGGAGTTACGAATTCGCTCACTTGAATTCGGCTGTCGCCTCGTGTGCAAATTGGTACACGCGTGAGCAAAACACGTACTTTCTCCACTTGTAGTGTAATATACTATTTCTACTCCCATTCATTATAATTTGGAATACTTTGCAATATTGAGGTTATGTTTACTATTAAAACACTTCGCAGCATCGAATACATAGCCCAAAGAGATGAAGGTTTGTATTTCTTACTTATTTCCCCAAAATAGACTAATAACACATTTTCCGAAAAAGACTGAACACTATTCATACGCCAATCCATGAATTTACCGTAAACCACTTCATAACGCTCTTTGAATTTTTCCGGTAGAAGATTCGCTGTGGTATGTTCTGTTAGTTGCCTGATTTCTGGTGGAGTTCTAACAATTTCTTCTGTGGAGTCACTTTCACTCATTTTAACAATGAATAAATGAATTATTAGTAATAATTAAACCAAAGTAACGTCAATATAATATGTATTCAACAACGATAAACATCAAATTCATTTGTCTAGGTACTTGATTTGAGTTTCGTAATAATAATGGTTACGTAATATATTACGTGCTAGTTTTTTCTTCATTACGTGCATGTATCATAATGCCATGGTTACTAATCAACAAACGATTGCGTTATTGCCTACTTACTACTATGGGAGTAGAAAAACTATTTTAACGTACATTCAATCATTTTTAGTTCATTTTACAGAAATAAATACGTTCAAACTAGTGTTGCTTTGATAGCCTTGCTATTTTGTAACACGCAAATTACTTTTATTTGGTATCTTTTATCTCTAAGCTTTTATTTATTTATCATTTATTACGTGTTATTTGTCGTCATCTGTCGTCTGTCAACCGTGCACTACTGTCAACTACTTTCAATCTCCGTCAACCACTGTCAACTACTGTCAACCACTGTCAACTACTGTCAACTATTGTCAACCATTGTCAGCTATTGTCAACTACTGTCAACTACTGTCAACTATTGTCAACCACTGTCAACTACTGTCAAGTATTGTCAGCTATTTTCAACTACCGTCAACTATTGTCAACCACTGTCAACTATTGTCAACCACTGTCAACTACTGTCAACTATTGTCAAATATTGTCAACTATTGTCAACTGCTGTCAACTATTGTCAATTACTGTCAACTGTTGTCAACTGTTGTCAACCACTGTCAACTATTGTCAACTACTGTCAACTATTGTCAGCTATTGTCAGCTATTGTCAACCACTGTCAACTATTGTCAACTATTGTCAACTACTGTCAACGACTGTCAACTATTGTCAACCACTGTCAACTACTGTCAACTGTTGTCAACTGTTGTCAACTACTGTCAACTATTGTCAACTATTGTCAATTATTGGCAATTATTGTCAACTATTGTTTACCAATGTCAACTACTGTTAACTATTGTCAACCACTGTCAACCACTGTCAACCAGTGTCAACTACTGTCAAACACTGGCAACTACATTCAACCACTGTCCACTACTGTCAACTATTGTCAACTACTGTCAACAATTGTCAATTACTGTCAACTACTGTCAACTATTTTCAGCCATTGTCAACCACTGTCAACTACTGTCAACTATTGTCAACTACTGTCAACTATTGTCAACCACTGTCAGCCACTGTCAACTACTGTCAACTATTGTCAACCACTGTCAACTACTGTCAACTATTGTCAACTATTGTCAACTATTGTCAACTACTGTCAACTATTGTCAATTACTGTCAACTATTGTCAACTGTTGTCAACCACTGTCAACTACTGTCAACTATTGTCAACTATTGTCAACTATTGTCAACTACTGTCAACTATTGTCAACCACTGTCAACTACTAATAATAATAATAATTTATTTATTTATTTTATTTATTTATTTTATTCCCAACAGATAATACATCCAATTACAGGGAAAACTTAATACTAATTTAAAGTGTACTTACTAGCATAACTAACGGTAATACAATAATAAAACTAACTTAAAATATACTTATAATTACAGGAGTGAATTTAGGGTGGACTTAAATATAGGTAGGCTAATATTAAATAAATCAATGCTCACTTCAAGACAGTTGTATAGTCGCATCATGGTGTTCATAGGTGAGTTGAAATAAAGGTTAGAGTGACTGGTTCTGCATCTAAAGGTGTTCCAATTGCGTGATTGTAATCGTGGTGTATAAAAGTTAATTAAACATAATAGATTAGGATCGTCGATATAACAGTTAACTATTTTATATAAAGCGATCAGATACAAATTATTTCTACGATTAGCCAGCGATTCCATATTATAATGTGATAGTAATTGTTGATAACTAATACCACTATTATAGCCTGGATAAATTCCTGTTTCCTTAAAATAAAGAAATTTTAAAAATCGCTTTTGCACTCTCTCTAGGGCTTGACTATGTATAATATATGTAGGCGACCATAAAACACAACCATATTCTAATTTACTACGGACAAATGAAAAGTACAACCGTTTTAAACAATCGGTATTGATAAATGATTTGCATGTTCTTGTGATAAACCCAAGCATCTTTAAACTAGCGCCGCAAACGTAATTTATATGCGGAATAAATGTCAATTTACTGTCAAAAATAATTCCCAGGTCTTTCATGTTAGTACAGCGTTCTAGGTTAATATCATTTATTTTGTACCCGTGCCCAATTATTGATCGTTTTCTTGTGAAGGTTACACATTTACTGATATTAAGATGTAAGTTATTAGTTGTGCACCATAATTGAAGTTTCTGAAGATCATTTTGCAACATTTCGCAGTCTTTAATGGTGGTAACAGAGTGGAATAATTTCAAGTCATCCGCATATAACAACACTCGGCAGGATAAGTCATCTACTATATCATTTATAAATGTCAAGAAAAGTAGAGGGCCAAGATTGGACCCTTGGGGTACCCCACTCGTTGGAAAAAAGTTGAATGATCTATATCCATTATAATCAATGTACTGACATCTTTTGTAAAGGTAAGACCGCATTAGCTGAATCACATTAAAATGTATTCCAAATGAATCCAACTTTTTCAAAATTTTTCAATAAAATTCGATGTAGTAGACCTCTTCTTTACAAAACCATGCTGCCGTGTAGATAGATATAATTGAATATGATTATATAATTTGAGAGCAAGAATTGATTCGTATAATTTTGCAAAGTTATTTAGAATTGATACAGCACGGTAATTGTCTATTTGCTGCTTATTTCCACTTTTTAAAATGGGTGTTACTCTCGTTATTTTCCAAATATCCGGGAAAGTTTGAGATGTAATTGACAAATTGAATAAATATTGCAATGGTTCTAAAAGACATGGTGCGCAGTCTTTAACTAAAAATGCTGGAATATTATCTGGACCTGCTGTTTTATTGTTCTTTAAAAATTTTGTGGATGATAGTATTTCAGCCTCTGTTATTTTTGACATATTAAAATTCAACGTAATTGATTTCTGCCCTAAAGGAAACGTGTATGTTGATAAGTTGGAAGGACTGAAACTGCTAAGAAAGTAGTTAGCAAATCCATTCACACAATCTTGAGGATGAGCATACGATTCATTATTTAATTTAAGAATACCAGGGATTCGTGACTGTTTCTTTTTGACATTTGCATAAGTCCATAATTTACGCGGATCATCCAGAATTGTATCTTCAATATTTTTAATATATTTTTTGTGATCATCTTTAACTGTGGAGTGAATTTCACGTCTCAAATTTGACACCTTGTATTTATAGTAATTCAATTTTCATTTTTTATAAAGTTTAATATAATGGTTTTTTATGCGGATAAGTCTTTTTGTACTCGAACTAAACCATACGGGATACTTTTTAGATTTAATTACCGTTTTACGAACTGGAACATATTCATCAATAATGCTATAAAGAATATTATAAAAATATTATACATGCCTCATTAACATCTAGACAGTTAGTAACTTTGGACCAATTACAAGTATTGATATTATTGTACAATCCAACGAAATCCGCGTGGGCCCAATCATAAGTAAATCGATCGCTTACTTGAAAATTATTGTTTTGACGATTAGTATTTAATTCAAGAGAAATCTGTATTGCCGGATGATGATTATCTTCAGGTAACAAAAATTCCCCCCCCTTAATTTCGCAAGCTAATTCATGTGACATTAAAACTAAATCTAAAATTCGCATGTTGGAATTTAATAAATGGTTCCGTTGGGCCAAATTATTAAATTTCATAAAATTGTCTAGTTCAGTGGTAATATTGTTTACACCGGATCCTTGTATTTGCGTTTCATAAAAAGATGGTATGTTGAAGTCTCCGCAAATAATGATGTGGTCACAATCGGCAGTGGCATTTTCAATTGATTCGAAAACTTGGCAATAGGCCTCATATGTGTATGCTGGTGGTATATATAAGCACACTAAACAAATTTTAAATCCATGGATTAAGATGTTCACAGCAACAATTTCAATTCCAAGATCGCCAAGAAGATGTATGGATTGCCTTGATGAACAGTATTGATTATCAATCGCAATCAGTGAACCTCCACCCCGTTTTGTTTCACGATCACATCTAAACACATTGAAGTTTGGTGGAAATAATTCACAATCATCAATTTTGTTATTTAGCCATGTTTCAGTTAACATTATTATGCTAAATTCACTTGCTGCTACATTATTGTACAAAGTATAGAGTTTTGTTGCAAGACCTCTAACATTTTGATAGTATAAGTTAGTTATCATTTTCTTTATTTGTTGGGAAGACTCTAGTTTAAAGGTACAATAGTAGGAGTACCGTTAACAAATTTAATTCTAATAAAATGTATTAAAATCCTTTAGTTCGTTGTAGAAAATTAAATAATAAATTTAAAAATACGAAAACATTTCGTGAATCTACAACAATGAGTCTTACTAAGACTACAAAACAAATTAATTTGAAACAACTACTTCTCTAGCTAATACTTCGACAGACATTGAATAATACAAATTAATTTGCGTGTTACAAATAGTACAACTATCAAAGCAACACTAATTTGAATGAAATTATTTCTGTTGAACAAACTAATAAATGATAAAATGTACTTTAGATTGTTTAAATGTAACTATTACATGAAAAATTATGAAAAATGAATTTTAACTGATTTCATTAAATTAAATTAGCAAAAGCAATGTGTTGCTTTGATAGTTGTACTATTTGTAACACGCAAATTAATTTGTATTATTCAATGTCTGTGGAAGTATTAGCTAGAGAAGTAGTTGTTTCAAATTAATTTGTTTTGTAGTCTTAGTAAGACTCATTGTTGTAGATTCACGAAATGTTTTCGTATTTTTAAATTTATTATTTAATTCTAATGTTAGATACGCCAGCCTCCTTTCTCATTTTCAAATTTGATCTTATATTATTTTCAAATTCAATTTGTCTGGGTGTACGGTCGCTTTTTATATGTATTTTATTTAAATGTGGAAATAATCTAACTTTTTGAGAATTTTTCAGTAATGTTTTTGCATCGTATTCATTATTAAAACATATTTTAATAGGTCTCTGTTTATTTGGTTGTTTCTTTCCCAGTCTTAATAGATGTTGATAACTCTTAATTCCAGTCTGTAAGCTACTCAATACTTCCTTAACAATCTCATCATCTTTACTAGTATCGATTGGTTCCGGAACATTAAATAATAATACATTTTTCTCTCTAATACTGCGTTCGCGCACCTCCTGTATTATTACATTTATGTCTTGTGATTGATTTAACGGGAAATTTCCCTTGATATAACATATTTTACAATAGTAAATTAATAATCAATTACAAAAAGTTATACAAATAACATACATAAATATCACAGTATACCTCTATATATATATACACAGGAATAAACAAGACAGCACAGCAAAAAAACATATATCAGCATTAACCTAATAAATACATAATATAAAGTGAACAACACGATGACTACATATTAAATATTTTAAATCGTAGAGAATACTTAAACGAATTGATATTATGCGAGTACAACGAAAAAATCAGGATTGCTCTGCAAAGTATTGGCTAAACGCATCATTCGGGTTAAGGGTTCATTAAAACCATAATTTGTTTTATGAAATGGTAATTTAAACGCCATCACGCTTCGTGTTTGTGGTCCATTGCACTGTGTATAAAATGACAAATTATTTAAAAGCTCGGGGCAATTAGTATTACCATTAAATGTCAACTATTGTCAGCTATTGTCAACTACTGTCAACTATTGTCAACCACTGTCAACTATTGTCAACCACTGTCAACTACTGTCAACTATTTTCAGCCATTGTCAACCACTGTCAACTACTGTCAACTATTGTCAACTACTGTCAACGACTGTTAACTATTGTCAACCACTGTCAACCACTGTCAACTACTGTCAACTATTGTCAACCACTGTCAACTACTGACAACTAATGTCAACTATTGTCAACTATTGTCAACTATTGTCAACTACTGTCAACTATTGTCAATTACTGTCAACTATTGTCAACTGTTGTCAACCACTGTCAACTATTGTCAATTATTGTCAATTATTGTCAATTATTGTCAACTATTGTTTACCAATGTCAACTACTGTTAACTATTGTCAACCACTGTCAACCAGTGTCAACTACTGTCAACTACTGTCAAACACTGGCAACCACTGTCAACTACCGTCAACTTCTCTAGAAATATTCAGCACATTTTCTCTTAGTAATATTATTTTTTAGTATTTTTCTTCCAGCTATTTTTTATTTTCCAGTATTTTTAAAATTTCTTATCTGTTTTAACTCGTTATTAATCTCGTCGGAATTGTCAATAATTTTTTTCTAGATTGCAAAACTTCTTTTAAAAAATTGTATTCAAGATATTTTTAATTCTTGGCGAATTTAAATTCATTATTTGTGAATTTTCAGGTCAATTTAAAGTTTCTATAAAGATTTTGCATCAAACAAAAAATTTACCCATCGTCCACCCATATTAACAATAAACCAATGTTAGCTCCAGAGAAACTGTATAAAATTAAAAAAGAAATTTAAAATGGTGAATAAATATTATTAGTTTTACCTCACTGATTGTACTTGTATATTAAATTTGAGTAACTTATTTACTATCTGTCTTCCATCATCTGTTAGCTTTATTCTGAAATTTGTTATCAGTATTATTTATTATCTGATATTTAATAGTATATTACATAACGAGAGTTGTAAGTCATATATTACGTACGAGTGTAAAAAGTTGCGCACGAGCCGTTAGGCGAGTGCAGTAATTCCACGAGTACGTAAGTGACTTACACCTCGAGTTGTGTACTATACTTTTTCTACTCCCATTCATTATAATTTGGAATACTTTGCAATATTGAGGTTATGTTTACTATTAAAACTCTTCGCAGCATCGAATACATGGCCCAAAGAGATGAAGGTTTGTATTTCTTACTTATTTCCCTAAAATAGGCTAATAACACATTTTCCGAAAAAGACTGAACACTATTCATACGCTATCCATGAATTTACCGTAAACCACTTCATAACGCTCTTTGAATTTTTCCGGGAGAAGATCCGCTGCGGATCAGCAATTTCTTCTGTGGAGTCACTTTCATTAATTTTAACAACGAATAAATGAATTATTAATAATAATTAAACCAAAATAACGTCAACGTAATATGTATTCAACAACGATAAATGTCAAATTCATTTGTCTAAGCTACTTGATTTGAGTTTCGTAATAATAATGGTTACGTAATATATTACGTGCTAGTTTTTTCTTCATTACGTGCAAGTATCATAATGCCATGGTTACTAATCAACAAACGATTGCGTTATTGCCTACTTACTACTATGGGAGTAGAAAAAATATTTTATTTGGTATCTTTTATCTCTAAGCTTGTATTTATTTATCATTTATTACGTGTTATTTGTCGTCATCTGTGGTCTGTCAACCGTGCACTACTGTCAACTACTTTATTCTCTGTCAACTACTGTCAACCACTGTCAACTACTGTCAACTATTGTCAACCATTGTCAGCTATTGTCAACTACTGTCAACTACTGTCAACTATTGTCAACCACTGTCAACTACTGTCAACTATTGTTATCTATTGTCAACTACTGTCAACTATTGTCAACCACTGTCAACTATTGTCAACCACTGTCAACTACTGTCAACTATTGTCAACCACTGTCAACTACTGTCAACTATTGTCAACCACTGTCAACTACTGTCAACTATTGTCAACTATTGTCAACCACTGTCAACTACTGTCAACTATTGTCAACCACTGTCAACTATTGTCAACTACTGTCAACTATTGTCAATTACTGTCAACTGTTGTCAACTGTTGTCAACTGTTGTCAACCACTGTCAACTATTGTCAACTACTGTCAACTATTGTCAGCTATTGTCAACCACTGTCAACTACTGTCAACTATTGTCAACTACTGTCAACGACTGTCAACTATTGTCAACCACTGTCTACCACTGTCAACTACTGTCAAGTATTGTCAACCACTGTCAACTACTGTCAACTATTGTCAACTATTGTCAACTATTGTCAACTATTGTCAACTGTTGTCAACTGTTGTCAACTACTGTCAACTATTGTCAATTATTGTCAATTATTGTCAACTATTGTTTACCAATGTCAACTACTGTTAACTATTGTCAACCACTGTCAACCAGTGTCAACTACTGTCAACTACTGTCAACTATTGTCAAACACTGGCAACTACAGTCAACCATTGGCAACTATTGTCAACCACTGTCAACTACCGTCAACTTCTCTAGAAATATTCAGCATATTTTCTATTAGTAATATTATTTTTTAGTATTTTTTTTTCTAACTATTTTTTATTTTCCAGTATTTTTAAAATTTCTTATATGTTTTAACTCGTTATTAAACTCGTCGGAATTGTCAATAATTTTTTTTCTAGATTGAAAAACTTCTTTTAAAAAATTGTCTTCAAGATATTTTTAATTCTTGGAGTATTTAAATTCATTATTTGTGAATTTTCAGGTCAATTTAAAGTTTCTATAGTCTATTCGTTGGATCTTTCGTCGTACGTCACAAATTATCGCTTCGAGAAACGACGCAAAAACATTCAGTCTGATAAAGTAAACCGAATGCGTTAGAAAAAGAACGCACTGTAAAACTTTCGTCGTTTTTTGAAGCGATAGTTTGTGACGTACGAGCAAAGATCCAACGAACAGACTATATAAAGATTTTGCATCAAACAAAAAATTTACCCATCGTTCACCCATATTAACAATAAACCAATGTTAGCTCCAGAGAAACTGTATAAAATTAAAAAAGAAATTTAAAATGGTGAATAAATATTATTAGTTTCACCTCACTGATTGTACTTGTATATTAAATTTGAGTAACTTATTTACAATCTGTCTTCCATCATCTGTTAGCTTTATTCTGAAATTTTTTATCACAAGTAATACCATAAGTGATGGCAATTTACTCGAATAAATTTTGTTTTTGCATGAAAGTTTGTTGCTTAGCGATTTTAATGAGAGCAACTGTCACGAAAAAATCACGAGCCGCCAGGCGAGTGATTTTTTCTATCAGTTGCTCGAATAAAAATCGCGATTAAGCAACAAACTTGAATGCGCTAAAAACAAAATTTATTCCGATTTAATTGTCATCACGAATGGTATTTGGAAAGACTATTCCACGACTTGAAACGAATATCGGTGAATGGTTCAATGTTTATATTAAAATTTTTATGATATATCTCCTGCAGTATTTTGGTCGAAAAATTCGACATTGATTAAATAACACCTCCCTTATAATCATTTGCATTTACCTTCTTTATATTATACGCCCAGTCATCATAATCGCGGCAAGAGTTTCCATTAAAGTTTTGCTAACAACTGGTAGTTTTTATCGGCGCAGATTTCTTCAAATCGTTTCCAAACACACGATCATGTTTATGTTTGATTTTTTGGTGCAGAACTTGTCACCGTCGCATTTATTATGGATGATTAAGTGTTACCAAACCTTTTGATTTTATAACCTAATTGCAACTGACATACGTAGAAACAACGTTTTTCGCTTTTTTATCAAGGCAATTCATTTGTCGGGAAATAGCTAACTTCAGGTTATTCAGGTGAATAAACAGCAACTTGGTGTAGTGTAACTACTTTCAACCTCTGTCAACCACTGTCAACTACTGTCAACCACTGTCAACTACTGTCAACTATTGTCAACCATTGTCAGCTATTGTCAACTACTGTCAACTACTGTCAACTATTGTCAACCACTGTCAACTACTGTCAACTATTGTCAGCTATTGTCAACTACTGTCAACTATTGTCAACCACTGTCAACTATTGTCAACCACTGTCAACTACTGTCAACTATTGTCAACCACTGTCAACTACTGTCAACTATTGTCAACTATTGTCAATCACTGTCAACTACTGTCAACTACTGTCAACTATTGTCAGCTATTGTCAACTACTGTCAACTATTGTCAACCACTGTCAACTATTGTCAACCACTGTCATCTACTGTCAACTATTGTCAACCACTGTCAACTACTGTCAACTATTGTCAACTGTTGTCAATTATTGTCAATTACTGTCAACTATTGTCAACTGTTGTCAACCACTGTCAACTACTGTCAACTATTGTCAACCACTGTCAACTATTGTCAACCACTGTCAACGACTGTCAACTATTGTCAACCACTGTCAACGACTGTCAACTATTGTCAACCATTGTCAGCTATTGTCAACTACTGTCAAGTATTGTCACCTATTGTCAACCACTGTCAACTATTGTCAACCACTGTCAACTACTGTCAATTTTTGTCAACCATTGTCAACTACTGTCAACTATTGTCAATTACTGTCAACTGTTGTCAACTGTTGTCAACTACTGTCAACTACTGTCAACTATTAATAATAATAATAATAATAAATCAAATTTATTTCTTAAAGATATACATAAAACTACAAAAAAAGTATTTAAGGATATAAATAAGAAAATAGTCAAACTTGAATACAAATAGTTAGTGAAAATATAAATAATATTCATTCACAGAATATGGTTCAATTTCAATTAGTTTCTTTTTAATTTCATTTTTAAATTGGTTGATATTATTAATTTTACGATAACACATGGGGAGTCTATTATATAGTCGCATCATCATATAGTGTGGTGCTTTCTCCAAAAGTGTTAATGAATGCTTTGGGTAAATATAAGTACTGTTTGTTTGCCTTGTATTATAAGAATTGGTATTCAAATGTTTACTAAAAAGTGTTTTATGTTTATAAATAAAAATCAGGCAATCGTAAATATACATTGCTGAAACAGTAAGGAGACCATTTAGTTTAAACACTCCTCTACATGAATCTCTGTAATTCATATTGTAGAGTAGTCTTATGGCACATTTTTGTGTTATAAAAATATTGTTCAGCCCCGTAGCTGCGCCCCAGCATATAATTCCATACCTCATTATTGAACAGAAATATGCATGATATACGGATAATAACGTGTGTTGGTTCACATAATGTTTAATAGTTCGCATGCAATATATAGTGGTATTCAACTTGTTATTTAGTCCTGCAATATGATTTGACCAATCTAAATTTTTGTCAATACCAATCCCTAAGAATTTACAGAAAATAGAGGTTGGTATATTGGTGGAACCCATAGTTAAGAACTCAGGAAATTCATTTGAAGTCTGTTTGGTACTAAAGATTATGCAGTTTGTCTTCTCTTTGTTAAGGAATAATTTATTTGCATTCATCCAAGTTTGTGCATTTGAAAAAACAGCGTTGGCATCCCTTAAGAGATTCAAAAAATTTGAATTCTTCACTATAATGTTATTGTCATCAACGTAGCTTATCAAAGCCTCGTTTTGACTTTTTATTATAGTGGATATATCATTAATGTATATAATAAATAGTATCGGACCCAGAATACTCCCTTGGGGAATTCCTCTGGTAACTTCTAAAATATCTGATTCAGTTATACCATTGCTATTTGAAATATGTAATTTTTGCTTTCGATTACATAGATATGATTTGATTAAATTAAAGTTGACTCCTCTTACGCCGTATCTATAAATCTTATTTAGTAAAATATCATGATCTACGCAATCGAAAGCCTTAGACAGATCCAAGAAAATGCCCAAGGGGATTTCTTTATCATCCATTGCCATTGCTATAAGGTCAATTAATTTAACAGTAGCTGTGGTAGTAGACTTTTTATCGATATATCCATGTTGCGCTTCGGTAAATAAATTATATTTATGGAAGAAGGCAACAATGCGATTTTTAATGACTTTTTCGAATATTTTAGAGAAATGTGTTAGGATGCTTATTGGTCGATAATTCATAAAATCATTGGGTTCTCCCTTTTTCAATACCGGCCGGATAACGGAGTATTTCAGATAGTCAGGGAACACTCCAGATTCTAATGCGCTATTTATTATGTGAGTTAAAGGTGCTTTTATGTACTCTATACAATTTTTAATTACTGACACTGCTATTCCATCGATTCCTGTTGCCTTGGAATTTTTTAACTCTTTTACAATTCTACAAATTTCATGTTCCGTTACTGGTTCAAAAAAAGTCGAAAACGGGTTCATATTTATTGTTTCAGAATATTCTACATGAGGTATTTTAGCCAATATTTCCTCTGAAACATTAATAAAAAAGTTGTTAAGAGCATTTACATCTCCTTGAAAATTGTGATTATTTTTATTTTGTGTATTTTTTAATTCATGTACAATATTCCAAGTTACTTTCGTGATGTTATTAGCATTATTAAATTTGTTGCTAAAATAATCTTTCTTGGATTGAGTTAAAGCTTGATTGTAATCTTTTTTTGTCAGTTTATAAGTGTTATCGTAGGAGTTGTCAAATTGTTTTAAAATATTAAGTATATCTAATCTTTGTTTTAAAGTTATTATTTGTGCTGTATTGTAATTATGATTTTTTGTACATTTTTTAACTTTGCATTTTATTCGCGGAAATGATTCGTTATACATAAGCAGGAATTTGTTTAAAAATATATTCCAACTTTCATTGGTGTTAGTTGTGTCATAAATTTCATGCCAATTCTCTAGTTTTAGTCGGTTATTAAACATTAATAGTGTATGTTCATTAATGTTTTGTTTGAAAAAAAAACTGTTATGAACATTTTTCTTACCCCAATTTTTAAGTGTAACTTTTTGACCATAATGGTCTGAAATATGTGATATTAATATTTTACATTCGCAATTGGCAGGAATATTAGTAATGATGTTATCTATACAGGTTTTTGTATTATATGTCACTCTTGTGTAATCCTGTATTAATGGTTTAGCGCCATAACTATATAACAAGTCGAATAGCTGCACTTTGTCTGAACTATTACCTAAAAAATCTATATTGAAGTCCCCAGCGATTATATAATATACTCCCTCTTCGGTTAATTTATTAAGAATAAAATCTAATTTTTCAAAAAAAATCTCGATGCTACCGCTTGGAGGCCGATATATCGCAATGACCGTTGTCTTCAATCCATTGATGTTGAAATTCGCCGCTGCACATTCAAAAATATACGCTTCGGACAGAACGTTCAGGTCTTTTCGAACAGTTGCATTTAAATTATATTGTGAATATATAGCCACGCCTCCATGTGAGTTTTTATTTCTGCAAAAGGTTGTGATCAATTTATAACCATCAATTGTATAGCATTGTAATTCTTCAATTGTTTTCCAATGCTCTGTTAAAGTAATAATTTTACATTCTTTATTTTCTGATATTAATTTGTTTAGTGCGTTAATGGATGTGTTTATTGATTGCATATTTTGATTTATTAATGTGAAAATATTTTCCTTTTCTATCGATTGCTGTCTTCTATGGTTGGATAAATCCCTAATCTCTTCTTGTGAATATGTGGAAAAAAACGATTACATATAACTCCTCTGGGCCATAAATCCTGATTTTGTATTTCCTTCAGTTTGCTGAATGCAACAGAAACCTTAAAAGAACTGTATTCAGTTGGATGTTTTGCTTGCAGTTTTTCGCATTTAAAATCGTGGATATTATTATTTTCCAAATATTCTGCCAATGATCGTTCTGTAACTTCGGGATTAAGTCTGTATACGTGAAGATGAGCTCTGCGCTCTACTCCTCTGATTGAATCATTTAGGTTACTCTCTCTGCAACCGTACATCACATTTCTCGATCGATTAACTTTCCTACCGACAGTTTTCCATTCTTCATTTTCCGTATGTTTTGTGATCACTGGTATTTTTTCTGTATTATCAGATATATCGTTCTCTCGTTCATTAGGTTGCGTGTCTTTTGTTTTTAATTTGTCTGCATATGTGTACTCCTCCTTTTGGGAACTAGTAGAATGCATATCTATTGTACTTTCTGCAGATTTCTGTAAATTTAACTGTGCAGATTTTACAGAGTGTTTAGTTTTATTTTTGTTCTTAGCAGTATTAGTATGAGTATCTATGTTATTGTTTTTTAATTCAACGTGTTCTAACCTTTGCAGTAAATATGAATTTGTTCTTAACAAACTCTCATTGTTTTGGCGTAGGATCTTGTTCCTTTCTTCCAACTCTTGGACCATCTTCTTAAGGTAAGTAATATTTATATCCTCTTTCGGCTCTGCCACTTCATCGTCTTCGATACTAATGGTGCATATGTGATCGGGCTGACTATAATTTTTCCCCCTGGGAAAACATCCTGGATGAAAAGTGGCATTACACACTACACACTGAACCACATCCCGGACTATATTCCTGTTGCACGGTGTATATTTACAAATATTTTGCGTATTTGTTACGCTATTAACACGATTTGATTGCGGACCGTCTTGCGACGATGACGACATTTTTATATTGTCAGCTATTGTCAACCACTGTCAACTACTGTCAACTATTGTCAACTATTGTCAACCACTGTCAACTACTGTCAACTATTGTCAGCTATTGTCAACTACTGTCAACTATTGTCAACCACTGTCAACTATTGTCAACCACTGTCAACTACTGTCAACTATTTTCAGCCATTGTCAATCACTGTCAACTACTGTCAACTATTATCAACTACTGTCAACGACTGTCAACTATTGTCAACCACTGTCAACTACTGTCAACTATTGTCAACTATTGTCAAGTATTGTCAACTATTGTCAACTACTGTCAACTATTGTCAACTGTTGTCAACCACTGTCAACTACTATCAACTATTGTCAATTATTGTCAATTATTGTCAACTATTGTTTACCAATGTCAACTACTGTTAACTATTGTCAACCACTGTCAACCACTGTCAACCAGTGTCAACTACTGTCAACTACTGTCAAACACTGGCAACTACAGTCAACCATTGGCAACTACTGTCAACCACTGTCAACTACCGTCGACTTCTCTAGAAATATTCAGCACATTTACTGTTAGTAATATTATTTACAGCTTCTTACAGTCTATTTTTTTCTATTAGAAGATCCTATAAGATAAAATAGAAGGTGATATTTAACATTTATAGATCGGATACAACTTTAAGAAAATATGTAATAGTCTTTAACCTTGTAAGGGTCATTTGTTTAATTACAATTATTAAAACTTCGCATTAGACAAAATGAATAAAATCAATATCTATCCCTATTTTATTTATTTAACTAATTTAGAACTATGTATCTGGAATTTTCTAACAAAGAAAAACTTTTCAAAAACATACTGTTCAAATAATGAATTATCACAAGTTGAATAACGTAAGATATAACAATTATTTCATAAGCTGGGTAATCTGTAAGCCATACTACATAATTGTCAATATGAAAAACAGTTTGCTTTTGAGAAAACTATTGTGGTAAGATTTTGCTTACCTTTGTATTTTTATTTATTTATTTATTACATGTTTGTACTCCGTTCTAACAAAATATCTTAAAAATTATGTTACACAATATACTTTAATTTTTAAGGGAGGACGGGCAGAGTTCACATCATTGAAGGATCTTCCACTCAAACCCATAAATATTCACCATCAATAGTGCTTTAAAATACCTTGACTGGTATTCAGCGGATCCATCTCTAGCACATAAATTTAATTTAAAGATATTACGATAAAGGAGCCACCCGTTGTCTAATCGTTGCACTAGAACCTTGTATGAATGGATAACCACCGCAAATCAGAGAACTGTCAACAGCGAAAATTATAACAATAGTAATGTAAACATTAATTATTGTTCACTGTCAACAACAATCACGGACCGGTTTCGATCTATAGTGGATCTCATCACCGTAGCGCAGTTGGAGACAGGGAAACGAGTTTTACTTTGGAGTATTTAATTCTTCGGTTAAACCGACAACCAAGATATTACCATAAAGGTTCTTGGCAAATCTTACACAATACATAGCACCTTTATGCTAATATTTTGATTTACTTTTTGCTGTCTCAAAGAACTCACTGTAAACTTTTTCAGCAAAATAGAAGATAATTTCCCCTCTGGAATATATTTTCCGAAATATTATGTCACTGCTGGCAGTAAACATCGAAGGCCTCGTATGATCCTACTTTAGTCCCCCAAAATCTAGAGCCATCGTAATCCGATCGGTGGTGATGCTGCTCCTTTTGAGGAGAGCGCCACAAAGGACCTGATCCCTCCAAATCGCTTGAGACCCGATTAGAGAAGACCTTTTGATCCTGGAGTGGTTTCAGTTGGTAGAAATTCAATACTATCCTACCTAAGGGTATCCATGATGAACGTTTCACTGTCTCTAACTGCGCTTCACTGATAAGATCCAAAATAGATCGAAACTGGTTAATGGCTGTTCTTTCTACATAATTTTTAGAAATTGTTTAAGTACCAATTTTTTTAAACTGAAGAAAAATCAAGACGGTATTCATTATTACATTAGGCAAAAAATAGAAATAATTTAGACTGATAAGCCTCAAATCAAAGAAATTTTGCGGTCTATACATTAGAGATAAGTAGGAAGCCTATTCATACAAATTAACATAATAATAGATCAGACCACAAGACAGAATTAACAACCTATTTATTGATATCGAAAGAGTCTTCAAAAGTATTAGACATAAATGAATGAGACAAATGTTAGGATGCTCGATATTATCAATAGAAAACATATAAATCGAGTATTAAAAATATTTGATGAAGGGATAATAAGTACTTCCAGTTAGTATATATTTAATTTTATTTTCCGGACTAGTTTCGATGCTTTAATGCATCATCTTCAGCGGGAAAAACGTCAGAAAAAATGCTTATGTATTGTCTTCATATGTTTAAAAATGATATAATATACTGGGAAAAACATCAAGCTTAGCACGAACGTGGTTTTCGGCGTGCGTTATTATAATAAGAAGATCGAGATCCACACACTGCTAGAGTTTCAAGACTAAAGCTAAACTTTTCAATCGGGTAATAGCCGTCCAATTGCTTCACCACCATATAGAGTCACGGTGTTACGAAAACGTTTACTCCAAGATGAAGTAAACTAATCCCTGAACCCAGTCATCATCCAGGAATGCAGTTCATCTTGGAGGTGTTCGACTTTGTAATGACTAACGGAAATTAAACGCCGTCACCATTGCAGACACCTACCTACTACCTTGGTTTGATGATTTGCTACATTTAATCATGGATATACACCATCGACCTACGAAGCAAATATTAGCAAATTCCGGTTTCCGGCTGGAAAAGCTTCGTGCTTACCGCCTGAAGATATATCGTAAGAAAACGCGTTTTTTCCGCACCTAGGACACCTGATTACCCTGGAAGGGGTCAAAATAGATTCTGAAAAGACACAAGCCATTAGCAAAAAGCGTGTCCTAAGGAACAAGAAAAAAGTTTTATTGTTGTTCAAGCAAATTCCTGGTACCGACGTTTTATGCCGAACTTCACCGACGTGACTCGTCCTCTCCCCAACCTCACTAAAAAGAAAGCTAAGTGGAAATGGTTCATGAAAAGGTGAAAATCTTCACTTTTTTCTTCTTTCGCCTGGAGAAACTCCCGAGGAAAGCACCAATCCTTCTACCTGCAAACAATGTTTTACCCTTCACAATACGAACAGACGCCAAAGATTATGCTATGGGAGCAGTTCATATCCAGCGGAAGAAAGAGAAGAGAGCCGTCTCCTCACAAAGATCTAATCCATGCGGAACGAAAAGCCCTACCCATTGTTTGGGCCATTCCAAGTTGTTGCATTGAAGGATGCCCCATCACCAGACTCTCAAATGGTTATTGAGCCTCAAATCGCTAATCAGATGTCTCGCACGATGGGTAATTATACATCTATACAATCTCGCCATCAATTACATTCCTGGGAGATTTAACTAGGTGGTTGATGCGCTCTCCAGACCTGGAGAAGAAAAGGCCCAGCCGAAAGTGGCCTATGTCAAGATGCAGCTAAGTTCCCCTCCAGGAGGAATCGAAAGAAGACAACAAGAAGCAGACGAAAACCTGCAATCGTGCCAAAAGAAGAAATCCAACACTTGCTGCATACCTTCCATAATATACCAGAAGCCGGTCACTACGGTTTGGAGAAGACCTCCCACAAAATCAAAAACGATGAACTAGGAGGTTGCTGAATACATAAGGAAATATATTGCCTGTCAACGGTACAAACCATTCAATCAAAAGCCAGCAGGATTGTTGCAGACCACGCCTCCAAATCAGATATTTGAAGCCATCACCTTCGATTTATTTGGACCTCTGTCCGCATCCCCAGAAGGAGAGACAACGATCCTGATCATCGGAGACTTAACCTCGAAATGGATAGAGTTCTTCGCATTAAAGAAAGCCACAGCAGGTTGTTGAACACGAAAACTTATAGACAAAGTGTTCTTTCGTTACGGAATCCCGAAATAGGTTATAACCGACATCGGACCTCAATTCATCGGTGCCGTACTACAAGACATCACGTTATCTGGAAAAGATGTTACTAAAAATTTAGAAACCTGAACGAACATTTTTTGAAAAATCCTAAAATACTCGTACAAAATTTTTGAAACTTGAATTTGAGGTTTTAAGAGAATTTAAGAATTTTAAATAGAAGTCCGAGAAAATATCGTAATTTTTCTGAACGCATATTTGCAGTATTCTCTAGAATATTTCCCTTTCCAACTGCAAGAATATTATTCCAGTATTGTAGAATTTTCCAATCATGCTAAGAATCAAATCAAAAAATATTCTTACAACCTGGGAATAATTGCAAAACTATTTCGATAATATAAAGCAAGAAATTCTTAAAATTATGTGCAAATAAGAAAAAAAATCTAGCGTTTGCATATTTTATTTGTACAAAATATAGTTGTTTATACAGAGTGTGTTAGCTTTATGTACTACAAATAAATTTCTCAAACCGAATTTTTATTATAGGTAAGTTGACTTTTGTCTATATTACTAATTAAAACATGATGGTTTCACATAAACTTTACAGTTTTCTTCTTTTCTTCTTTAGCTTTAGAAATGGTCTTGGCAGCTAGATTCTATCGACCATATCCAGTAGGTTAATACTTGTGTAGAAGTCAGTAGCTGCTTGGTCCAATATTGTGGAAGAAGTATGTAAAACAAACAAAATGTAAAAATAAACTAGAGTTTTAAGTCACATTTTAAAAGGACATAGGTATCAGTGAAAAATTTGATGTTTGATGAATAAAGAAGATAGTTGTAATAGCTAGAAGACGGGGATAACTATACTTCCAAGTAATTTAGCATTTAGAAAATGAAGACATAAATGGATAGTTAGTTAAAGACAATCTCTAATCTACTCTGGAATCATTCTCGAGATGGTCTACTGTTAAGAGATTCTGGGATCCATTACAAACTGCAGTAGGGTTTTCCCTTCAAAAGAGACAATATTTACTCCGAGTCTATTAGGTTTCTAGGGTTAGGGGGGCACAAAACTATTTTTACCGTTCTCCTGTTCGACTGTAGTATCTTGATTAAGGTCCAACTATGCCAGGTCTGTTTGGGTTTAATAACCATTTGTTCTGATCCTCAATATCTTGATTTCATCAAAGGAAAGGAAACCACAACAAACAAATACCTTAATCCAAGGAGGTAATCATATGGCAGATGGATGCATAGCTAAGAGGAAGCTTAGTCTGATATATGCGAACTCTGGTTACCAGCGACCCCCAGATTCAATAGCCTTATTATGGCATGCGGGGATCTTCTATAAGGGACCTATTTTTTCCTCCTAGCTTGTCGTGGGACGTACATGCAGTGGACGATTCCCTAACGTCCAAAGATTCTGAAAAAGAGTCACAAGGAAACGTGCAGCAAAACATCTTAGGATAGTGGTGACTCCCGTGAGAGGATTAATTATAAGGTCAATAGCGCCAAACATTATTGAACTAAGAACGTTTAAAATTACGAATGATTATGAATCCGCCATAAATTCACTCTAGCGTATCACGCGGAAGCCAACCCTGTCGATAGGATGAATAGAGGCCTCAAGACACAGCTGGAATTCTGATAGGTTACGATTACACTAGTTGGCTTTAGAAGTAACCATCCATTCGATTTGTGGTGAATAATGATTATACACCCGCTTACCTGACCTGCAGCCGAGAGCTACGCACTCCGGATGATATCAACCGAGATCTACGCCGAGTCATCATCGATAACGAAAACTTCGTGGCCTAGGTGACTGTCTTCAAAAGCTATTGGACGAAGTCATGGAGAACTTAATAGAATCAGCTGAAACGGAGAAGTACGACGATGAACATCTTCCCATAAAATTTGACAGCATCTACTCTATAGAAAGCATAAGAATTTTTGAGAGATCTAAATGAGATCTAGAAAAGTCTAAAGATACCTCAGATACATCGTTCTATGGCTTCAGATTTTGAAAGAATGCAGACTTTAGAAGATTTGTTGCCGACTAGGTTTATTTACTCAGATAAATAACAAAGAAAGAAATTACTCTGTAAATAAAATAGTATAGGGAGTATAAAGACACAATCAATTCAATAAACCAATTATATTTACCAAGGCAAAACAAAGCGTTTCTAGAGATTTTCAAAAACTTTCTCTTTTGGGCTAAGTATATTAAAATAAATAAGAAAACAGTCAATTATCATTGTAGAAAATCTATTAAAGTTAGCAGTTTCTCATTATTTATCTAAGTTTTATTATGTACAATGCTTATATTTATTAATTTTTATTACTCAATTAAAATTGTTTAATAAATCATAATAAATGCTGTAAAAAATAAACAAACATAACTTCTAAAATGCAATTTGGGTCTGCTTAATATATTAAACACACGTCCCCCTTGCATGTTATTTTTAGTAACATTCACAAATTAATAACACACATCCGTCGTTTTGTAACCTATTTCGGAACCAATTTTTGCCACTGAAAGCGTCCAATTACGACTGCACTCTCCGCTTTCGGCGTCGCCTTGATTGGCAGTCCAATTAGGCGCCGGTTTGAGTGTCTGGGGAAATCGTGCAAAGGTGAAAAGTTCCTGGCACCAACGAGGCCATTTTCCTACGGAATATCGTAAACTTTCGGGCCGAGTTTTCGTCATTAGCGTGTTAATTGTGCTCAAGTTTTCCACGGGCGGGCTGCATTATCTGATGAAAGGAAACTAATGTTTTAAAGATTGCTCGGTCATGATTCGGCACGGAACGGATGGGATTTTAATGCGTTCGGACAGGAAAGGGAAAATTGTTGCTGTTTGGAAATGATTTCGTTATTTACGTTGCGGAAGTTGGAAATCCGCTGCGGGAATAATTTTATATGCGGAAGCATTGGAATCGTTTACATTTATGAATATTTAATGTTTAATGATGTCCTTTTTTTGGACGTTTTCTTTGATGGTTGTATATATTATGTAAGTATGCATCAGAGAAATAAATGCATTATTATTATTATTATTATTATTATTATTATTCTTACAAAGTCAATAGATGGCACATTTATGGTAATATCTTAATCAATATATAATTATTTGATTAAGTTGGCTTAATCCTCTTTTTTTTAAATTTTATGCACTGAATATACAATCCAAGCAGTTTAATTATACAAATTATGATTTACGTTTTGCTAAATTATTTATTTTATTACTTGCCAATAGTTTCAATATGTATTGTATACAATTTTATTCTTGTATAATAATTGATTAACATACTTAATTAATAATCTAAGAAAAACTGCAAAGATAAATGGTTATTATATAAAATTGCACAGTTTCATAAATATAAAATTATTGCATTTATTTCCTTCAATATTTTATTATGTATAATTTACGTTTCAATTACAAAAGAAGATATATATTCAATAAAACTCCGCCCTTGCAAAATTGGTATCTATTATAGGTTTTTCTCTTGAAACTTTGGACGTGCATGTCAATGGTGAAGGTGACTGGTGCAATGCCACAGAACGGAATGAATTTATTTTTCGATTTATTTACCAATCACGGGAAACCTTTAAACTCTGCCTTTCCTGCTGGTTGGAAATTATAAAACCATAAAACATCGACGCCAATAAAAATTAGTTGCCAAACAAATGAACGATTACGTCACGAACGTGTATAAATAATCCGGATGAATGCTCGGTCGGTTTATGGATTCGGCATAAATCTATTTTCGAAACGCAAAAAATTGATGTTTCCATGTAATTCGAGACTATTTTTACATATCGAATCGATTCAGCTGATCGGATACGCAACCGGTATATCTATAAACTTTTTATGCCTCTTCCACCCCTAATGTCCTGAATCGGTTGCGTGTCTCAATTTTAGAAGTGTGTGCCTCCCTTACAAAACATCACGACACATTCGCCTTTTCTTATGTATATTATTAATATTATATTTAATAACAACCGCCGACTGTCTGTCTACAACGGGAATAGTTGAGTAATGGTTCTTAGGAACGAGATGTTTGCAAGGAATATCAATGATTTCAATGAATACTATCTATATATATCACATATAAATATCAAATAATTCGGGGAATTTCCGTGATTAGGGAATCCCCGGGAATCTCTGCATAATAATAAATGAACACTATAATAATAAAAACGTGACGTGATAATGATAATCCAATACTGTCGCTGTACCGTATTAACGAAAAATTGTTCACAAATAAAAAGAAAAATCGGTTTTACTCAGTGACTTGTATAGTTTATATTATTGTTTTCTCGGATATTCCGCAACCTACACAAAAAGAGTATTCTTATAGCTCTAAAATCAAAACTCATTTTGGTATGATAGTCGTGTATACGCCTCTACATGTATCAATTTGAGGATTCATTTACGAATATCTCCCAGATAATAAATATTATAATTGATGTTTATAAGCAAATAAATAATAAATATGTAATAAGGATTTTATAGTTAGGCAGTTTTTATATTTCGGAATAGCATGAAGTAACCTATTTAATTTTACAGAAACATGGCTTATATATTTTCAACATGATGATTGGTAAATATTTCATTGATAGTATAAATTAATTAATTAAGCGGTTCATGTTGGCTAGCTCGACTTTATCGTAGTCGAATAAAATGAGCCGTCCTATGCCGCAGCGTGTCAACATTTCTGCGGTCACGCTGCCCACACCTCCGACACCCATAATGGCACAGGAGAACTTACGGATGTTTTCGTAGTTCTCCACGATTCCCATTCTCTTGAGGGCCATAAGTCTGCTGTAGGGATTGGAATCC
Organism: Ontholestes murinus; assembly: GCA_963969525.1. Classification (NCBI taxonomy): domain Eukaryota; kingdom Metazoa; phylum Arthropoda; class Insecta; order Coleoptera; family Staphylinidae; genus Ontholestes; species Ontholestes murinus. Next base: position 84,439,087 of record OZ018387.1, read on the forward strand.
ACCACTTCTGAGGACATGACGTCTATTTTATTTCTCACGGCGCCGTCCCTCATCTTTAATTGTGCTTCCAACTCCTCCACTTTCGCCCGTAGTTCTTCTAAGGTGGACATGTTATTTAAATAAATAGTTTTCAACGGAGCGAGAATGTAAACAGCTGGAATGGTGGTGACACGCACACCCCCTAAGGAATTTCTCCACGTCTTTCCGCATATTATCCCAATAGTAGCGCTGAGCAATCCTGCAGTAAGTCTTTGCTGTCCCTAAATGACCTGCCTGTGGATCACAGTGATTACTATAAAGAATCTCAGGGATTATTTGTTTGGGGATTACAAGTAAATCATTTCGGCCTAGAAGCTTGGATTTTTTTATACAAAATGTTATCAATTAGTCGATATTTATTAGATTTCATTCGTTGAGAGACTCTTACTTTTTGGGTTCTCGATTACCTCTTTAATGGCTACAATTCGATCATCTTGTGATCTCCCAATCGGATCTCGTATATATTTTAGCCAACAGAGAGCATGGTGGTCGGTGACTAATTTAATTTTTCTTCCATACACCAGATGTCTTAAGTAATGGAGGCTCCATACGGCCGATAATGCTTCCAATTCTGAAATTGTATATTTTTTTTCGGCTTTGGTCAAGGTTCAGCTAATAAAGCAAATAGGATGATCTTTCCCTAGATGTTCTTGTAACAAGATAGCTCCCAATCCATGGATACTTGCGTCGACTCGAAGTTCTACGTCTTTTTGAGGGTCGAAATGTCCTAGTACTGGTCAGATGTTAAAGCATGTTTCAGATTATCAAAACTTACTTGCTATGCCGATGTCCATTTGAAAGAATTGGCCTTGGTTGCCTCGTGCAATGGTCGTGCAATAGTGGAGAAATTGTTAATAAATTTCCTGTAAAAATTACACAGAAATTTTTAATTGCGTTAATCTTATCTTCGTCCACGTGTACCCCCTTTTTATTGACCTTAAATCCCAGGATCTTAATTTCAGATTCTCTCAAATGCATGGCGTAGGCGAGTAAGATGTTCTTCAAAAGTGTCACTGAAAATAACAATATCATCCTAATATACGACAAGTTCATTCCATTTTAGGCCAGCGAAAACCACATCTGCCATATTTTGAAATGTTGCGGGTGCATTACACAGCCCAAATGGCATTACGTTAAATTCGTATAATCCTCCTTGAGTTACAAAAGCGGTAAGATATTTGTGATTTTCATTGACTCCTACTTGTCAATAGCCACTCGACAAATCTAACGAAGTAAAATACCTACTCTTTCCCATACCGTTCATGATGTCGTCTATCAGGGGCAAAGGATAATTATTTTTTATGGTTACCTCGTTTAATTTCCTGTAATCTACATAAAATCTCCAGTCCTTGCTTTTTTCTTCACCAAAACCACCGGCGATGCCCAAGATGACCTACTGGGCTGAATGACGCCGAACTGCAGCATTTCATCCACTTGTTGTGATATTATTTCTCTCTCCCGTGGCGATGTCCGATAGGGTTTACCCTTAATAGGTGTAGCTCCGTCTTTGATTTGAATTTCGTGTTCAACATAATTCGTGAAACCAGACTTTTTACCGCCAACTGAAAAAAGCTCGCTAAACTCCTCCAATAATGTACATAATTTACTATTTTCCTCTTTCGCTAAAAAATGTGGGTGACACGTCAAACCGTAATTAAAAATTTTCACAAAATAATCTGCCCCCCTCTTAATGATATCCGAATTTACCTCTATTTTCTTTTTTGTAGCCGTTTTCAAATATTTTACCATTTTCTTGAATCCGGTACCATTTGCTTCTGTTTTAACCCTTACATCAAGGCCCTCTTGTGGTCCAATTATATAATCGTCCGCCAGTAATACCTTATTATTTTTCTTTATAAAATTTTTCTCCAAATCATATCTTTCCTACCGCAGTAAATATATGATTATTTATACTTTTACGTTACCTCTTATTCTCGTAATATTTTGTGATCGACTGTCGTATTTCTCGCTGAACATGACGGCACCCGGACTTACTGATGACGTCCCTGTTCGTTTGGGTGATTCCCATTAACTTGTGGTGAACTCCGCCCCCGGTCGTTTGGGTTTTCCTCTCTCGCTGGTGGCCCTTCCTGTCTAAAACGACTGTTGTCTACGTAACCTCTATATTGATTGTTGGCTCTACTGTAACACATTCTAGCCATATGTCCCGACTTTCCGCATTTGAAACAGATCGGTCTACCATCCGCAGTTCTTGATGATCTATTTATTTCTTGTGGGCACCTGAACTTTTAGGTATGATACTATCGGACACCGACCAATTTTCGATGTCTTCCTGTATCGTGTCTATTGCTGGTGGAGAATGAACGAGTTTAGAACTTTTTGCGATCGCGTTGTCCTCGGTCTGGAAAAGTTCGTACTTCGACTTGGCGGTTGAAATTCGCGTAAACCTTTATTAAAAATTTCTAATTTATATCGGGTGTTATAATCGTGTTGAACGTCCTTGCTCATTGAGACCCCGACCTGTAGGGATGTCCGGGATGGAATTCGCACCGCGTAGCAGATTGTGAAATATAACGCGACGGCTCGTCTTCACTTACAAGCAGAGTAAAACATAATTCAAGCAAAAAATGTGCCTCCACCACTTGTCACGTCTTGTCTCACTGCAAGCTCGTGATTGGAATTCGGGATCACTGATTATTCTAATAAATACTCAATTATAAAAACTACTTACATTTATTCCTTTTTTAATCGTTCACACTCTTTACACTTCTTATATTTACCACCGTACTACTTCAAAATCTACCACTTCAAAATCTAAATCATATCTCTATTTTATTAAAACAACCTTACTACTTCAATATCTCAAAAACTATCTGTATTTTACTAAAACCTACATCACTACTTCAAAATCTAAACATAACAATCTTTATGATTAACAAATACTTCACTAAAATCTAAATCTTAACTATTTGTATTTTACTAAAACCTACATCACTCTTAAAACTCTAAACTCAACTATCTTTATGATTAAAAACTACTTCACTACTTCAAATCTACATCGTAACTATCTGTTGGCTTATCGCCCGATCGGGTCATCCCCGTTGCTTGTTTTCTGATCCGCCAATAAACTGCTTCCATGTCAACAAATGCTTAGTTAGTACTAATTGTCGACCGCTTATTGGTGTATAGTCGTCCCAAAGATATTTGGCGTTTATGACCTTTTATGGTATTTAACTTTTACTAATTTTTATGAGGGACCGACCGCAAACTCTCATCCCCCGCCCCCAATAGGTGGTCCTCAGCGGATTCCCCTAACGTTGTCCCAGGCCCGGTTTCGGTACTTTTTTTAAGGGGCCGTTTTAACTCCGGGGGCTGCTGCCCCAATGCATACATTTGTTTGGAGAAAATTATACAATACGGTCCTGACCAGACCGAGAATATTTATGGGTTTGGTTTTACGATATGATGGCCCTAAACTTATTAAGGCGGTCAAGTGGTAAAAGGTCATAAACGCCAAATATCTTTGGGACGACTATACCTGCAAACAACGCCGATGTTGCTAACGCCGATTCCCGTGGGAATGCATATCAGCGTCTAGACTCCGCACCAGGTAAAATTCCATAAAATGGAATTCGACTCGGACAGGATATACATACGTGACAGTATTTAATAAAATTATATAAAAATTCATGTAAAAAGAGATCGAAACTTGTATTCACATTAGTTGTCTCAATGAAGTTCAAATTTACTATAACCAAATAATACCTTAGTGTGTTTATATTATTATTTATTAGTCTTTTAACTGATGGTTCTTTGTGATTTACTGGTATGATATTATTAATTTATAAAGTTAATAATTGTTCGAGATGATCAGATAATTTTAATTTTAATTTTACAACAGTTATTAATATTCTCTTTTATTTTTCAATTTTGCAATTGCGAATGTAACGCCAGGGAAATTTCTATTGAGAAGTTGTTTAAGGTCATCTTCTTGAAATTCCTTATTAAAAATTCCTACCTGATACCATTTTCTTATATTTTCGTGATATACTACGTTGTCCGTATTAATTTTGCTACCGTATATTGTCTTGGGATTCCTATTTTCTTGTCTTCCTGTTTCGGAGTTAATTTGCTTTTTTGGTATAATTCGATTCGAGTTCAATGACTCATTTTTTGATTTATCAGATTTATTATCATCGAGTTTTTTCGAAATTAAATTTGCATTTTCGATGGATACGTGGGAGTTATCTGTAAATCTTCTATTAATATTTTTTATTTGTTAGTTTCGGAGTTTACCGCTACAGCGTCCTTTGTATTGTTAGTTTTATTAATAACGACGTCGGTAGATGGAGATGTTTATTAATTTGTTGCAATAATACTACATTATTCTTTAATATACTTATTTCTCATTTAGTTCTTCAATAATTTGTGATTGATATTTAATAGTAAGTTCCAGATACCTTATTTCGTTATTGACATCCGTTTCTTTTAATTTCGATCGTCGTTTTAGGCGTTTAGTACAGCAGTTGACCAATCCATCTTCATCGACATGAGTTCCTTTAATTTTAAGAATACATAACGGATGAAAAACATTTTCACAATCAGCACATTGAATGGATTCGTTGAATACCCTGTTTACATGTGCCATTATAACTGTCTGTTTCGTCACCTGTAATAGTCTCTGAGCTACTGTCACTATCCGATGGGTCGAGGAACTGAGTGTTATGTGGTTCCAATATCTCACAGCAAATAATAGTATTTTCATTCACTATTTGAGCACCCTTTAAGTATTTTGCACATCCCGGATGAATCACTGAATTACAGATAACACATTTCAAACCCGTTCTCAGTGTTTGTCTACAATAACGGCAAGGAATCACAGGAGCATTTATTTTCGCGTGTTTACCCGAAGACGCCATCATTAATTTTATTTTATATTATTTTATCTGCATTTAGAAGCAAGTTATTCTTATTACTACTACTATTATAATTTCTTCCTTTGTACTCTTGGGTTTGCTCTTCTGTGATCTATTTAACCATAGTTTAATAGGTAATTAATTAAAAACACTAAATTTTTTATATTCACTCGACTAGTTTCGCTTTTTACAGCATTTTCAAGAGTAACTATTAGAAGAAAACCGGCGATGTTTATATATTCAGGTAATAAGTGATTCGAGTATTGGGGAAGACCAAATCTTTTCGTTGTCGTTAACGATGTGTTTTCCCGCTTTTATTGCATATACTATAACGAGATATGATTTTATTAATTTGCAACTTACATTGAAAAAGCCGACAGAAAGAGGACAATTAATTATTAGATTATGGTTAACATAATCAATGGCTCTTGTAAAGTGAACACGAGTAACCATGGAAAAATTACCTTCCTTAAATGTATCTATTATACTATTTTTAAGCTTTAAGATATCAGTGTCCTTTTCTGAATCATTTAATAGATTATTACCTAAAAAGATACGATTTGATTCTACATTATATACTCCAGTATTTTGGAGAATACTGAAACAATAGAAATTGGTCTATAATCAAAAGGATCGATACTATTTCCTTTAAAAAAACAAATACTACAAATGATACTTTCATTAGGTCGATAATACAACTTGTTTGTAGACATGTGTTAATAATATGAATCAAGGGTATTATGATTGGGTAATTACCCCCCCTAAGAATTATTTTTTCGCTTATTTTGTTTATTCTTAAAAATTACTAATATTTCAAACAAACAAGTTAAGTGTTGGTAATTCTAGTCAGCGATCTATGACAGTGCATTTTTCCAAAAATGTGCACAAATTAAAGTTATCTGCGCAAGTGATAACTTCCTTTGCACGGGGGGTTCCCTTTTCTAATAATACCCGACATATATTGATACTATTCGCCTCTTTGGTATCGTAAATCGTTACATTGTTTTACATTAAAAGAGCGCAATCCACATTTCTTAGTTCAATTTATAATATTTCTTGTCTTACTTGGTTTAATTGTAAAAGATAGAAACCGAACTGTTTACACGTCGCATGTAAATCCTAAATTTTTAGTGATTGCTGATAAATTACCAATTTATTATAATTCGATCAATTATACATAAGGTATTTTTTGATTTTAGGAATAATATATGCATTCTTTTAAATTAATTTATTCCTGATTTTTGTTGTAATTAAATTAGTAAATGAAAATTGATAATCCACGTTGGATTCATTTGTTCAGAAAATTAAAAAGAACTGACGATTCTTCAACAAATAAAGATCGATCTATGTCAACAGTCAATTTAAATCATCCATCTACATCTTCATTGACATTTAGCGAATACAGTAGAATCTTCACTAGGTTGTTCCTAGCAAGAGAAAAAGGAGCATACAACATGTACATATATTAATGTTGAAATTTGCTTTCATATACATAGTTAAATTTAGTAATGTTAATGAAATTGAGAAATTTCGAATTTTAAATTGTAAAAGAAAACCAAATGATACTTTTGTGTTACCCTATTCTGTACATAAAAAGGAGGAAGGATGTTAAATATTACTTGCCTGGAAAACATTTTAGACAATTTTATTGGTTAATGTTTTCTAATCATTTAAACAGATTCTTTTGCAAATATTGCTTCTTTTTTATAAAATTTGGTGGGTTGCACCAACAAGTGCCATTGCAAAAATAAGTATCTCAGACAGTATCTCAATATTCTAAATTATCAGGTAAAAGTGTTGTGTTATAAAAATATTACCATAAAAATTCAATTGTTTATGCGAAATGGTTTTATAAAATCACGAGATATAAGAAATAAATTAAATATGGAAAGACTTCGACAAATTGAAGAAAATAGACATAGATTAAAACCAATAATCAAAAGTATCATATTTAGGGGAAACAAAATATTCCCTTACGAGGTCATCGTGATGCTGGTTCTCTCTTAAATACAAAATCTATTACAAACGAGGGCATTTTTGTGAAATTCTACATTCCGAATTGCATCTAGTGACAACTTTAAAAAATCATTTGGAAAACCATTAAACATATTTCACAAATGTCTCTTGAAATACAGTGAATTTGAGTAAATAGAGTAAATAAAATGAATCTTGCTCTAATAACTTTATAAATAACACTATTGATGTTTTATCCAACAAGGGGAAAAATACTCCCACATCTTTTAAACAATTTATAATGATGCAGTCAATATTTTAAACGAATTACAAATTTAAATGACAAAACCGCGAATTACCAAATGCCAGAGGAATAGACCAAACCTGGATAAACCTATTATAGTAGATTATTTTTATTTATCTTTTCCCCTTTTATCCATTATGGGTGTTAGACTTATTTTCTACAATATGTCTCAGTTAATTTCTTTTACACTTCTTTACCACTGTTGCGTAGCTTGTGCTATTTTCTTATTTCTTTCCATTCTATTCCTTTTCTTTCCACTGCTTGATGTACTTGGTCGTTCCAGCCCTTCCTTGGTCTTCCTAATTCCCTCTATCTTTCTTAGGTATCTCATTTCCATTGCATTGGTTTTTCTGCTATTACTCTCTGTGGTTACTCACGATTCACTACTATAGTCCATCCGTTGGATCTTCTGTCCTACGTCACAAACTATCGCTTCAAAAAACGACGAAAGTTTTACAGTGCGTTCTTTTTCTAACGCATTTGGTTTACTTTATCAGACTGAATGTTTTTGTGTCGTTTCTCGAAGCAATATTTTGTGACGTAGGACGGAACATCCAACGGATGGACTATATATAGCAGTTAATGTCTTTTATATACTTCTGTTTTTATTGTTTTTGTAATCTCTTTTTTCTCTAAGAATGATTTCTTTATTGTGTTGTAGATCATTTCTGCTTTGCCTAGTTTTTCATATTTTTCTGATTCTATCTTCCCTGTTTCCTCTATTGTTGATCCCAGGTATTAAACGCTATTTTGTGATTGGTCTCTTTTGATTATATTATATTTATCTTTTCCAGCTCTTTTTTGAATATTTCCAGGTTTTCTTCTGAATCTGCTATTAATGTTATGTCGTCGGCAAACATTAATATATATTTGCATTTTTAATAGTTTTTAATATTTCTATACCCTATCTTTTTGCTTTCGGCTCTTTGTTTGCTATTTCTTATTGCTTCGTCATTAAGTGATGCAAATAGTAACGGGGTTAATATACATCCTTGTCTCAGTCCTGTTTTGGTCTTGAACTCCTCTGATTATTTATTTCCTATTCTTACTTTATTTTTGTTATTTCTTTATTATATTTATTATGCTTTTTTATCCTTCTTGTCTCGAGTATATGCCATATGTCCTCTCTTCTTACCCTGTAATACGCTGTAATCCGTGTTGTTCTTCTCCCAGATGTTGATCTAATTTTCCTTTTATTCTTGCTTCTATTAACCTAGTAAAAATTTTCCCTGGTTTGATTGTGAGTGTAATACCTCTGTAGTTATCACATATTTTTGTGTCTCCTTTTTTGTGTATGGATATTATAATTCCCTTGTTCCATTCCTCGGGTATCTTGTGATTTTTGATAATGTCATTTACTATTTCCAAGAATTCTTCCTTCCCCTTTCCCCATATATTTCATCATTTCGGCTGTGATGTCATCTATACCTGGAGATTTTCCTAGTTTTATTTTTTTGATTGCTGCCTCCAGTTCTTCGATTATTATTTCGTTGATTCCTCCATTTGTTTCACCTTCTATATCTCCGTGCTGGTCTGTTTTGGTTATTTCATTAAAGAATTCTTTCCATCTTTCTAATATCTTCTTTTCTTCTGTTATTATATCTTATATCTTTTTCTTTTCTCCTTCTATTTTGTTTGCCTTTTTCTCTATTTTTGATTGGTATTCATTCCTAGTTTCTTTCTTTTCAATTTTTGGCTTTATGTGTTTTTTATTATTGTTTTCGACTTCGTATACTTCAAGTTTTCAGCTTCTGTGTTAATTTATATTTTTACCAAGTAGTGGTCGCTCCCTATTTCAGCTTGTCTTATTGCTTTAATATCTTTCACCTTTTCCATTCTTCTGCGTCTATTAAGGAGTAGTATTTTATTTCTCTTTTCTTGGTCTAACTTCTCTAGTGTGTTTATGTATGTATTTGAATTTTGTGTTTGTCACAATGAGGTTGTTTGCTATACATAATTCTATAATTGTTTTTCTATTTTCGTTTCTGTTCTCATCTCCATACTTTCCCCTGTATCTTTTTTGCTCTCTCTCTCTCTTCTTTTAGTTCTTCTGAGTTTTTTGTCATTTCTCTCATGGAGTCTTTAAACATGCTCTTTAATTCCTCCATTATCACATCGTTCTTAGATATATTTAGATTTTCCTCCTTCGTGAGTTTTTTTTCTGTTTTCATCTTCCTTTGTTTTATTTTTGTACCCTGTTGTTATTACAACGTTTTGTTTCACTGCTTCGTTTTTCTATCTTTTTCTATTCTCCATTGCTCATTTGGAATACTTGGAATCCATAATTAGGGCTGTCGATATCTCTTTCTCTTTTTGTACTCATTTGTTTCTTTATTTCCCACTTCCTTTTAGTTTTACACTACTTATTTACTTTTTTATGGACTTTTGCATGTACGTGGTTCGCTGTTTTTAAGTTCCTCTGAACTGAACAGAGGATTATTATCGAATTAATATATATTTACCTCTCCTGAATAATATTATTACAGATCTGCAATACAGATTTAATAAAGACACGATGAATTTGTTCAAATTTAACCCAACAATACCTAGTGTTTTATTGATAACAAACTGGCGAAGATTTAGATGTCACTTCAAAATCTGTTGCAACATATTTAAATAAAATTTTACCTGAAAACGTAACATGTGCAATAGCAATTAAGTCTGAATTGACATTTTTGAAATTACAATGGCAAAAGAAAAATAAAATCAAAGAACAATTACCAGAAAATGCTTTAGATGTATACAGAAAATATGACCCGAATATTTACTGAACATAAAAATAATTTTACAAATATTATGTACTCTTCCTGTTAGCGTTGCTTCTGCAGAAAGAAGTTTTTCTGCACTGAAAAGATTCAAATCGTGGCTGCGAGCCACTATGTCTCAAGAAAGTCTAACCGAGTTAGCTCTATTACATATTCATTGATATGTGGATATTAATATTGACAATATTATTAAAAACCAAAGAAAATCGTTTTTTTAATAAATTTAGTTACAAAAATCTGTTTCAAATTTTTCAAAATATTTTATTATGATTTTATATGTGCTATATTTATTTCGGATGTGATATTATTTTGTTTATATTTAAAAATAATAGAATTATATTTTATTTATTTATGGAATAGAAAAAATATTTTAATTTTTTCAAATTACCCCCCCTAAGCCAGTTGACTGGAAACGCCCTTGTCTATTAGCCTTGGCGCCACTTCATTCTTCAGAATGTTCTTTTAGTCAAACCCTGATGGAAGATTCCATTTATTCCAGAATTTCTTCGGATTCTCTCTACAGCTGTAGATATTTATTTTTTATTTATACTTAATTAAATAAGTGTTTTGCTTAAAAATTGTAAAATTTACTTCACAATTTTTTATGGCCGGACATGTACGTATTTTTCGAGCGACACTTAAATTCACTACAGATACAGACTCTAACCAGAACGTTAAACTTTCTATCACAAAAACTAAAAATAAATTAACATTTAACATCTTTCGAAAACCCTCATATACAGATCCAGTAATCCCCAATGCATCATGACACTCCATTAAACATAAAATAGCTTCATTTAACTCGATGATATTCAGAGCTTACAATCTACCATTATCAGAACTCGACACAAATAATGAAATATTATTAAACAAATTGCAGTCTCAAATGGCTTTACTTAGAATTTCACTTATATTGACATATAAAATAAAAAAAATATTCAAAATATTAATAGGTCAAAAAAAAAAACAATTGTCAATATATTTAAACCACTTACATTTTTTTTTGGTGCGGTTAGTTCACAAATCGGTAACTTTTTAAAAATACATAATATGAATGTTGCATCAAAATCAGCCACCAAACTAAATTATTTTAACTTTTTAAGTCGCAAATGTTAAAAATTGAAAAAGCTGGAATATATACGCTAACCTGTACAGATTGTAAAAAAGTTTACATCGGCCAGACTGGTTCATCAGAAGATTAGGGGGAACACCAACGATCTTTCCGCCTTGGACAAAAGAAGGTAGAAAAATTTACCTTCACCACGCATCTTCTATAAGAGAAGCATTCTTTTGGAGAGGGTGTACTTTCCATAATTCATATTTTAAAGAAGCGCCCCAAAATGGTCCTACTAGAATCCTTCGAAATTCACCGAACACGCTCTAATCCGGAAAATCCAATTTTAAACGACCAGCTTGATCCGATGTACACCCCTATTTTTAAAGCACTTATGTAATTACCACCTATATATACCTGTCTTATTAATGGTACGTGTAGTTACTAAAACTTAAGTCACAAAAATAAATATAGTGTTATACAAACAAAAGTTTAAAGTGTTTTTATAAATATTTAGCATGTATAACGAAGATGCTTCAAAATATATAATATTATATTATTAAATTTATTTGAAGGATACTTATTTTGCCCCCAGATTGGATCAGATTTCTAGTTTTTTGATCTATCCACTATCTATTCACTATGTGTTTTTGTTCATATACTTTTCCATTACTGTGGAAGAAGGATCGTGTAATTAAAAGTGGTGACAAGGATGAAAATACATACTCATTGGTATCCTGTCTAATCTGACAAAGGCTTTTGAAATGTTCATTTGTATTTAACTACATTACAAAGTACAAGCTTTTTTATTTCCAAACTATTAATTAATTTATGGAAAAAATTGGCAGTTAGTAACCTACTCAATTTACTAGCGACAACATGTATTACCATTTACATGTAGCTTTTGACAAGATGAAACATATTGTATATTAAAAAAATTGTCGAATTTTGGAAGTAATAAAAATCCTATTGACTTCTTATTTGGATAATCACCGTTTATATGTAATTTTTAATAATTTAAAATCATTTGAATATGTTTTGATATCTGGTGTTCCTCGAGATTTTTGTTATTTCTAAATACTTCAATAACATTTTTTTAAACTTAAAAGTTAGGTTTTAGTACGCCAGTACCATAATTGCCAAATTCCGTTTTGATAATTTTAATGTCATAGATGCGTCACTTCAAGAAGGCCAGTTAAAGCCGAAAACGATAGAATAATCGTAGTAAACGGCAGTTACATGACTCGAGGGGTCGGAGAAATATTAAATATTTTTTAAACGACGGTGGAAAGACATTTGCACAAGCTGGGATATGTGAGTAAACTCAATATTTGGGTTCCACGTGAATTTATTAACGAAGCGCATAAACGCCAGCGACAAGCTCTTGAAAATCAATGAAAATGAACCATTTCTCAAACGAATTGTCACTGGCGATGAGAAATTGATAGTTTTCAATAACGTCCTGAGAAAAATAAATAGCTAAACTTTTCCAAGGATTTATTGAGATTTATTCGCATGCTGTGCTATCATTATATGGTATGGAAGTATCATGTAATGTATATATGTCGTTCAAATCAGAAAAGTGCATCGATCCTTGTTGGACATCGGCGGTCATTTCTTTTGATTTGGAAATAGCGTATTCATATCGCGCCTAGGAAGTGTTTTTAGTGATGAACTACTGAATGCGTTTACCAGGTATGTGGAACATTTTATGGATATCAGTTTAAAAAATACCTAAAGCGATACTAAGAAAAATAGCCCAAGTGCTTTGTTTCCGATTAAAATTTACAATCGTATAATGTCTGGTTTGGACGTTTGGTCTAGCTTGGGGTAGCATGAAAAGATTTTTATAAATCCGAATTGTGTATTGGGGACGACTTTATGGTGATTTGATAATGATAATATTTATATTATAGAGCAGTTTATCCAGTGAACAGGGTGATAATTTTAAGCGATTTTGTAATATTTCCTCGTTTTGGGTATAAAAACTACAGTCACATGTTTCCATGCTTCTGTAGAGTCCTCAGGCAGGTGTTATTTAGAAATACTATTGCCTTGTGTGGAAAATTCTTAAGACAAATGTAATTTATTTTATTTATATTCTGTAACTTCTGCAATAGCAGAAGAATTTTAAAATCGCTTAATACAATGATGTACTTTTCCTTTTTGTTTATTAACTGGTAATAAGATCATTCATGAATAATAGCAGTTCTAGGCTTTACGCGAAGACTTCTGCTTTATCTTCCGCAAGGATGGCAGGAGTTCTGGTTTTAGTATTCTTAGTAAGGTTCTGTAGCTGGGGTTTGTACTGGGCGGCTTTCTCGATTGATCACTCCCTACGATAATTGCGAAGTCCTGTGAACTCCTAAATTTCATATTATGGTTTATTTAGATCTCGCTTCATTTGGAGACAGCACTATAGTTTTGTCAGACATGACGTACCCGATTCTTCTCCCTCATTAACAAGTTCTTCGATATGTATATCATTGTAATTGTTTCCAACATGGCTTTGATTGTATTTGAGGGGAGGTCGAGTTGGTTATGTTATTGAATGTTTGTAATAATTTCTTTCATGTGTGTTACAATTGAAGCAATTTAAGATATTCATCAGTATCCGGTTTACATGTGCATGTAACAACGCATGAGGGGCTATATTACAATACTCTGAACTTAGGGACGGTTGCTTTGTGTTTGTTTAACTAGCATTGCTGTGTGTTAATTACATACGTATGTGACTCAAATTGCACAGACGTATGGCCTGGAGCATTTAAAGTTGTTTTTGATTTTATTGAGGTATGGTTGCTGTTAACCTGAATTAATTTCATGAGAGTATTTACTTATATGACGCACAGAAATGACTTGAAGTCATAGGTCAAGAAATCTCAACCTCAAAATTTTGATTAATTTATTTAATATGAAGAAATACATATTCTTAATAGCAAGTAATTTAAAATGATAAGTCATTTTTTGAATTTATGCGCAGATTTGGGAGATATTCTCTACTCAAAATTATTCATTCATCTAGTTATTTTTTTGTGGTTATCTACTATAATCGAGCTGCCGAGAGCTGATTGTGATTTATTCATTGTCTTACTAGGAATTGTCTAGCAATTAATATGAACCTTGCTCTATTATTTAATTAATAGTTTTGGAAGAAGTGATACCTTTCAAAACAGTCTGGTACATGTAAAGCCATGAGATAACAATTACACTCCTTACTTGCTGTTGGTGGAATATGACGTGGAAAATGTGCCCAATTTTCTGCCTGAAGCCGTAGCGAAGTATCGCCTACAGATGGTCTTCCATGGAGTTTGTAATTAGGTAAAGTTTTTGTACTCAATAGTTTGCTCAGCGACATCTAGCCGAAAATCAGCATAATGCCTTGTTTTTTTGGTCAATTGCTGACATAACACGTATTAATTGAATAATGCAATATCAGTCAATTAGAAAAAGATTTTTTTGTAGCTTTTCATGTACTTCCGCATAATGGCAAAGATCTTATCGATCTACTCCTCCCATGTTAGTGCACATTGGGGTTTCACAACTCTCTCCTGTGCATTATTTTAGCCTTTAGTCTTCTTGTTTTATTGGTATCAATCATTTTTAATTTACAATTCATAGTGGAAAGCATATACACGTTTTACCTGTCTAGCCATTTTATAGCTAATAATCCTATTGCAGACCTGGATGTCATTTGCTCTTTCTACAACTTTATTAAACATAAATCCTTTCGTATATTTTGTCTATTAGATCGCACTGTACCGATTACGTTGAAGTTTTGAGAGTGCAAAATTTTATAAAGTTGTGGTGAAGAATACCAGTTGTCCAAGTTGTCCAAGTGTATATCCCTTAACCTTTGGAAAATTAGCTAATTCCATGACAACATTTTCGGATGCAGGTATGTTAGACGAAAGCCATTTATGCTGTTCAGTATAAATTTTGAATTTACAACAAGATCCTGACTTGGATTCACAAAGCTTGTAAAATTTTATACCGAATCTTGCTCGTTTTCATGGATTGAATTGCTTATAACTATGCGGCCCTTAAATTTCGTTAGTGATTTGTCTATCACTATATTTTCTTTTGGTGTATAAATTTCACAGAAATTTTTTTTCAGATATTCGCACTTTCTGGAGTCAGAGTCGTCTGGTCTGCGTTGGCATTATTCACAAAGTGACAATAATGTAAATCTTGAAAATAGCATTGTTTTTCGTATTATTGGAGTTTCAATTGAAACACGTTCTGACCAGTAGCTTTGGATTGTTGTTTTTCTGACCTGATATATGAATACACATAACGTAAAATATGTCTACATTTTATCGGGAGTGGTATATTCCCACTTCTCATCAAATTAAAATAAAATGTCAAAATGACATAAAAGGAATTGTCTAAAATATCCCACAAAAAGGGTAAATATGAAGCATATTTGCTTATAAATAATTATCAGAAACTCCGAAATGGCAAAGGTGAATCACTTGTCCATGGATGAATATGGGTTTGAGTGGAAGACCATTGTTTATCAGTGAACTCCGCCCGTGACTCCTGTGTCCTAAATTATTTGTATTTTTTTTATATGAAATGTACGTATTGTTTGTAAGTTTTTTTTTAATTTTGTAAGCAGGAGAAGCGAAGTTAATAAAGAATAAAGAATAAAGAATAAAATTTCTTTTGGTGTTAATTCGCTAGTTCGGTGATTTGTTGGTGATATCGATTTGTCTCCAATGATAACAACTCCCAAAAATTATCGCTAAGAATTAGGTAAAAAAATATCTAAACTGTGGTTTTTATTTCCCCTGGAGTTGTTCCAGGCATTCCTAAGAAAGGATGGATGATAGTTTCATTGTCATTGTCTGACTAAACTCAATCTTGTGCCGTATTTGTCGCTATGCCATCTTCATTATCAGTACTGCTAATCCGCCTAACCTGCCTCCGAACAGGTAGAAAATCGCTGGAATCGCTGGCGACATTCTTATCGTTATTATCAACTACGCTTGTATCACAAAAATCATTGTCATTATCACTGGTTGTTTCCGATCAATATTACACTCTTGGCACACTGTAACACTTGGTTATATTAGCTGTTTAAAAGTAAAACGGCGAATGTGGCACATTTATCTCATCACGAGCTACATACGTTATTCCCGGCCAAGGGGAATTCTTAGTGAAAAATCATCGTTGCTTGTGTTTGGAATAGTGGGGAATTAATGGGTAATATTATTACCCTGATGATTTATATAATTGGTCAGTGTCCTCGCTTATTTTTACGGCGATAAAATTAAAAGTTCTTTGAGTAAGATATGCCATCGATCAGTTGAACCAAGCAATGCCGAGTCTGGTCAGTTATCGGATGAGTGGAGTGTGAACATGCTGGTACTGAGCTAGTGTAAGTTATGAGGATACGGATATCTGTAATTTTGTGGACTCGAATTCGTTGTTAAGCGAAACCAGTACTACTCTTACATTGGTATTATAGTACTTCTCATTCTAATGCATCAGAGGGGTTACGGTGGTTGTATTACTCATTTATTCTTCCTAGTGATGGATTTGATAGTACTCCTGGAAAGTGACCTCCTGGATGGTGTTTAATAGTTCCTAGATCCACTGGGCATGATCCATAAATGTCGTTTTGACATGTTCTGCCAAAATTATGATTAGCTGGTCGTTTTTCTTACGACTAATCACTATTATTGTGTCGTATGATGACCTTTTATATTGTATGAGTATATATTATAGTGCTTTTTACAACTTTTCTAGTCTAATGAATACGTATTAGAAAATTTTAATAGGTAATAGTTTTGTTTTGATCTGATTTGCAGGATTTACCTTCATTATTAATAAAACCGTGTGCAAAGCTTTAGTTGAAAATAAACATTTATCGTGGATCTGTAAAACCTGCCTCGACAAACGAAAATACTAAACTAATAAAACAGCAATGCAATGTGTTCTCGACAAAGTCGAAGAACATTCGGTAATACTTAATTCTATCCTTAACCTACTTAATATAAAAATGACGGCCCATCTATATCAACTACTGATACAAATGATCTTAGAATCGAACAGAAAACAATTAATAATGCTCCGTTAACACTCAGTATGTCAACAGAGGATATTGTTTGACTCTTTTTACTTAGTTATGAACTTCGACAACTAATAAAACAAAAACGTATTGCTCATAAACAATTCAAATTATCAAACCAAGAAATTTTCTGACCTTAGGAAACAATGTAAAATAAAAACGAAATTTTGTTATGACAGTTATGTTGCTCACGCAGAAAACTCGGCAATTGAGAATGCAGCATATTTTTGGAAATTTGTAAAAACTAAATCGGACTCGAGTAAAATTCCGTTTAGTATGCACTTGGACGGTGTTCATGCAGATGACGGCAGAAGTATAGCTAATGCATTCGCTAAACAATTTGCAACTGTGTATAATGACCAACGTTCGCTTCAATGCGATATGGAATTGGAATCTAATATTAATTTGTCTGAAATAAACCTAACGCCATCCGATGTTCAGACAGCATTGCAAAATCTTGATGTCAAAGGCTGTATTGGTCCGGACCAAATTCCACCACTGTTGCTTAATATGTGTCACTCAACGCTTTGTATAAATTATTTTCTATATCGTTGACTCAAGGTGATTTTCTCGTTATTTGGAAATCATCTTATGTACAACCCATTTTCAAATCAGGTCATAAAAATGGTGTTAAAAATTACCGACCGATATGCATTCTGTCAGCGATTCCAAAGTTTTTTAAGGCACTTATTATTAAATGTTTATCCAATACCTTCAAAAATATTATAATTCCTCAACAACATGGATTTATGAGTGGACGTTCTGCAGAAACCAATCTCTTCTTATATAGTAACTATATTTTACAATCTTTTGAGGCTGGCTCTGAAGTCCACTCCATTTACATAGACTTCAGAAAGGCCTTTAATAAAGTCAATATTAATCTTATATTGGATAAACTAAAGAAGTATGGTATTTGTGGACCTATTCTTAAATGGCTGTCTTCATATTTAACTAATCGTACTCAGCAAGTCCGTGTAAATAATTTTTTATCCGATGTTGTTCACGCTACATCTGGGGTCCCCCAGGGATCCCATTTGGGCCCTCTTCTTTTCAATATTGTATACATAAACGATATACACGTTGGGATAGAATCTGAGATATTACTCTTTGTAGATGATTTGAAACTGTACAGACGAGTTTCCTCGGATAATGATGCAGCGATATTACAATCAGATATTTCAAGAATAAATAATTGGTGTGTTAAAAACGATATGACCTTTAATTTGAACAAGTATAATGTAATATTATTCAGTCGCACAAGTAATAACAATAAACCTGTTTACCGCTTAAATAATATAATTTTGGAATATGTAGAAGTAGTTAGAGACCTGGGAATCTACTTAGACAGAAAACTTACATTTTCTCATTATATTGAAACTGTTGTTGCCAAAGCAAACAAAATGCTCGGATTTATTAAACGTACTACTAAAATGTTTAAAAATGTACAAAGTCTAACTATGCTATTTACATCTTTAGTTCTGTCTGTACTTGAATATTGTAATGTGATTTGGTCACCGCATTTTAACTGCTATATAGACAGATTGGAACATGTCAATTTACCAGCTTTATTGAAAAGGCGGGAAAATTTTGATGTTTGTTTTTCGTATAAATTACTCAATGATGTAATTAATTCTTCCGAGTGTTTACAATGTTTTGCACTGAATGTTCCAGCATATACAACTAGGCAGTCTCAATTATTACATGTTCCATTTTGTCGCACATCATATCTTATGTATAGTCCATTAGTAAGAATGTGTACTACTGTAAATAAATATTGTGATAAACTTAGAATGCTGTATACTTCTTTCACTAAGCTTAAAAATGATGCTATGTATTTTATTTGCTCGTCTTAGTTTAATAGCTAAATGTGTGTAATATATGTTTGTAATTTATCTTTGTAAAATGTTTATTTATGACGTCAATAAATAAATAAATAAAATAAATTATTGTTATTTGATTGTATTGGCATTTAATTGTTGAAAGTCCATTTTGAATTCACTGTTAGGTGTTGTAACTAAAACACAAACTTTCAAAGAGTATGCTTTTATTTTCTGCAACAATTGTTTCGCCACACTGTGGCTTCTTCAGGCGAAGAATGGTACATTATGAAACTAGGGTTGTGTATTTATACATTTGTGAGTGGGGGTGGTAAATTGAACAAGTTCAATAATGGGGATTTTGACAATTCAGTTTGTTCATTTAGCAGGTGTCCAGTTTCTTTTCTTCTAATGATTTCCATGAATTCTAGGGCATCCAATTTCCTTCCATTTCTTTCAATGTGTAGTATTGTTTCTTCTTTCTGGAGAAGAAACAATACTACACATTGAAAGAAAAACGAAGGAAATTGGAGATTGTAAAGCACCCCTAATATTAAAAAATGTTTCACCACGTGACGAACGAGAACCAAATTCAACAAATCTTAAAATGTCGCTTAGGAACGTTGATGTGTTATACATTTGTTTAATTCAGTTGTTGCATTCTTCTCGCTTTAGGGGCCATACAAATCCTTCTGCAATTAGCTGAGGCTCTCATATTGGTATCATTTGCAATAAAGAGTTGACATGTGGTTGTTGAAACATGCAGTAAATATTCTTTTTTATATTCCGAAAAGTGTTAAAGTGAAAGAAGCTTGTTTTATTATTATATTTGTTACTCGGATACCAGTGAAAACTTGTCAAATTTAGTGGAGATTTGAGATATCGAAATTACTTCGGTAAAAATTTTCTACTTTCTGTGCAAATGATTAAATATTCGCTCTTCTAAAAGATGCTGGTATTCTTTGTTTGTTAGATGAATCGTTATATCAAATGTTGAGTATTTTTGATTGGTTGGTAACAGCTTGCATAACATGTATGCTAGCAGTTTCTATATGTCTCTGTATCTGAATTACTTCTTTTATTGCATCTATATTAACAGCTAACGTTGCATAAAAACAATGATGCATGCATTTCTTGAATCTTTTTGTTTTTCTTTATTTCAAGAGATTGGTTGGTTGTTTTTTCCCTGTTTAGTAGGTCAGTTAGTGGTGCTTGCATGCCTCTCTACTTTTGGGATGAATACAAAAATAATAAAATTATTAACAGATAAATATCAATCCTAGCGCTTGTCCTATTTTTTTAGTTATTTGTAGTAGCTGAAATTAAAGTTTTGCATTAAATTTGTCGTCTAACCACTTTATTTTCTCTCCTGAAATGATTTACTCTTAACACTATTTCTCTTACATAATTTTAAATTTGGTTTACATGATTTTCAGCTTGTCTGGTGCCAGATTGCAAGTTTATCGCTGTTGTTTCGGGATGTAGGAAAAATTTCAAAAATGTCAACTTAAAGATTCCAGGAAATTAGGATTCTGTGGTACTCCTCACTGTTAAAAATTTTCACACTTGTTCCATTTTTACTGTGCATTTCGTTGTAGTGTTTGTTTTAGTGTCGAACAATCCTTTATTTCAAATAACCAATTTCTATGATCGCCTTCTATCCGTCGACTATTACAATTTTCTATTCCATTCTCAGTTTCAAGTCCAAGTTTAAATTTACTGTGCTGTATATATTTATGGTGACCCTGTTAGCTACATATTTTATATCTTGTTTACTTTCTGTATCAGGTAAATAGTGTGAATCTGAATTATTGTACGCTGATCGATCGTCAATCGTTGTTAATTAATACCTTGGTTAATAACTAAATACAGTTATATTTCTTACTTCACTATTTTATTTAATCACTAAATGTACATTCGGAACACTATGTGTACATTTAGTTATTAAATAAAATAGTGAAGTAAGAAATATAACTGTGTTTATTAATTAATTAAATAGTAAACTTCACATAACTCACAAATAATAAAAACACTATTAAATTTATTGAATCTATATGTAGTGAAACTTGGGAAGAGATGGAAGTTAGCACTGATGTAAATAATTCCTGTAATATTTTCTTAAATATTTTTAATACTTATTTTAATGTACATTTTCCTCTAATTAAAAAGAATCAAAATATTTGGTTCACACCAGAACTAAAACAACTAAAACAGGAAGTTTCAATGTTACAAATGGTATCTTCATTTGATATAACCTTCAAACCACTTTATATAGAATCTCAGGAAAAATATAAAAGAGCTCTATTATTTGCAAAAAGAGAACACTACAACACTAGAATTGAAACCTCAAAAAAATACGTCAAAAAAAATGTGGAAAGTAATAAATTATGAGAGGAATAAATTAAAAACTCAAAAACTACCCTCACATAAAAATGGGATTGATTTAGTTAATGAATTCAATGACTTTTTTGTTAATATCACAAATAATTTGCCGCAAATATTGCACAGACATAATAAGCAATTTTCTTTCCCTTTAAATAATATATCATTTTTCCTATATCCAGTTACCTATACCGAGTTATTAAATGTTATAACTAATATGAAAAATAAAAATAAATTTTGTTCTGGTGTGGATGGCATTCCCATATATATTATTTACAGCTGTTATGAATACACAGCTTCACCTATGTTAAAAATCATAAATGATTCCTTTTGCTCTGTTGTTTTTCCGGATATGCTAAAGACGGCGTTAGTAATTCCATTATATAAAAAAGGAGATCAAAATGAGATGGGTAATTACCGACCCATTAGTTTACTGACATCATTTTCTAAGATCATGGAATCATTGGTTTTTCAAAGAATATTAATTTTTTTTCTCAAATGCAACCTACTTAACTGTCATCAGCACGGCTTTCTCCCTGGAAGAGGTGTGCATTCAGCATTATATGAGTGTGTGAATAAAATTTTGGAAATTCTGGAAAATCAGGAGCTTGCTTGCGGTATGTTCCTAGACTTATCCAGGGCCTTTGATTCCGTAGATCATAAAATACTAATCGCCAAACTTGAACGTTATGGTGTCAGAGGAACTGCTCTTTCATGGTTTCAATCATATTTAAATAATAGGAAACAAATTATTAGCTTGAGTATCGATGGATCGACTACTCGCTCAAGTGCTAAAAGCATAGTCAGAGGAATACCACAGGGTAGCGTTCTAGGGCCATTTCTATTTATTGTATATATGAACGACATAACTCTTAATAATATTAACAGTAAGCATAATATTATAACATATGCAGATGATACATCCATCATAATTAGTGCAGAAAATTATATTCAATTAAAGTCTGAATGTGAGACTTACTTTAGCAAACTGCAAAACTGGTTTTCGGAAAATAAATTATCATTAAATTGTGAAAAAACTAAATGTATTATATTTAAGACAAATATCAGTACTCCAACTCCTCAACATTTGACTATAAATGACGAAAGTCTTGCTCTCAGTACATCTGTACAATTTTTAGGGATTGAGTTCGATCAGTTTCTACGATGGCATAATCATATAAATAAACTATGTAGAAAACTAAGTGGAATATGTTTTAATATGAGAAAACTTAAATCTCTCCTAAGTCAAAACTCACTAAAAATTGTGCACAACAATGTGTTTGTGGCTAATATGAGATATGGGATACGCTTTTGGGGACAAAGTAAATATTGTTCACATATATTTGTTATTCAAAAACGAATTGTTAGAATAATATTTAACTTAGAGTTCAATACATCATGTAGAGGGGTATTTAAAAAATAAAACCTACTTACCGTGTATGCACTATACATATATGAATGCCTCACATTTGTTTACAAACAAAGATTTATTTGAAGAACACAAAATTAATCACGAATATGCAACACAGATTAACTGCTTCGGAAAAATCTTTACGTTACAATGGTATTTTACTATTTAATAAACTGCCTGATTTTCTTAAGTGTATTAGTACTATCAAGAAGTTTAAAGAAAATTTGTTTAAGTTCTTATGTGACAAAGAATTATATAGTTTAGAAGAATATTTCGATTAGTATACATTACTATAATTTTATTTTCCTTGTATTTTTTCTTTATTGTGACGCACTTTCTTTTTTATTGTACTTTATTGTAATTTAAGAGAGAAATAAAGACTATTATTATTATTAATTCATATTGATAGTACCTTGGTTGTTTCGCTAATTTTCTTTCTTGCTAGGTTGCCTGCAATTTCAAGCACTTTTTTTATAATGGATCCAATTACTCAATCACTGTGGTGCACTATTCTTTTCACATATCTAGAGTAGGGCTCTGGTTCTTTGATTTAAGCTACCTTTGTCCTGAGGATCTCATTGTATGTACTGAAGGTGCTGTCGAGCTTATTACAGCGTCTGCTTATTTAGATCCTTCAAACTTGCTCTATTATAGGTCCTTAAACTTTCTGTCGTTAGTGTTGTTAAAATGGTTTGCATTTTGCAACAGCAATTCATGGAATTAGTCCAATTAGTAGTTTTATCACATTTTCACTGGTTAACTAGGCTTTCAGCTTATCGTACTATCATGTCGCTGGTATTATTTATTTAACAAATATAGTATAACACTTTCCGATTTGTATATGTCTTCTTCTCTCGCAATGTTTGCTAATTTATATTGGCTTTCTACCTGGGAGACCCGTTCTTCAAGGTATGGATCATCCAGGACCAAAATAGAATGTTGCATATTTGAATTTTGTTCACTTTTTTCGTTGACCATTTTCTTTATTCTTGTACTTTTGTCTTGTAATCAAATCAATTTTTGCGCGTCTAATTACAGATGTTGATAAGACCCAGATGAGTATAAAAATGTGATTATTGTTGAGTTATTCATTCTTTAAATGTTTCCCATATTGGAATATTCCGTTAAATTTTAAGGGAGGTAGGTAAAATCTACAAGACTATAATGCATACTTTTGTTAATCTCCGAAGTCTAGTTAATATTAATAGTACAAAATACTCATAAGATTACATTAATTTATATAACGTGCACTGGAGAAGCGTTATGGTATGTTCTTTTTCAGATATTGAATAGTCGAGTTATTAGATTTCGAGGACTGAAATAAACATTTACAGGTATTTTCTCCATGCAAAATAATACTAATCCAAAATTAATAAACTTTTATGACGACATATTTTAATATAAATATTATGGGCCATTTAAAAGGATTATGTCTCTTGCATAAAATTATCTGTAATCAATTTAGATTGATGGTATTTATAAATAACGTGGAACAGATTCTCAGTGGCATTGCATTGACATCAGCATTACGAGTACAAAGGGTCTAATTTTAAATAGGCTTTGTAATAAAAAACCTGCCTTTTTAAATAATTTAATCAAAACGATGACTCGCCCATTTTTCTCCACATACATTTGGGCCCCATCGATTTATTTATTTAATCATCACCATGACGATGGTCGTGCCGACGTCAAAAATTCCCTCTCGGCCACCAGTTACAAATATGTCTCGTGCGCCGCTCCGACGTCCCGTTTCCACTTTTTGAAGAATTGCAGAGAGCAATGGAAGGTAGATGATAGCAAAATTGCCAACATGATCGAGCAAGAGAAGGAGGCTGGAACAGGTAGGATCTTTTCATACAGTTTATTATTAATAAAAATTTCTGACACCGGTCATAATAACCTAGAATGTTTGTGCAGTTTATGAAGTTTTCGGAAAGTACTGCTCATTAGCTGGCACGCAACCGGGGTGGGTTTTGTCAGGGTAAATTAATAAATGACTTTATTTGTATAAATTAACGTAGAAGTATCTATATAATTTAACAAGTATTTATATGTAATAATATACATTTTATATATGTTTATAACTTATTTATATTAATTTGATTCGATTTTAATTATATAATGGTTAATTGCATATGTGTTATAATGATAATTATTAAAATTTCGAAATAAATTTAATGTTTGCATTAAATTTAAGCGGATGTTTTTAATTGTACCGCGAATAGTTTTACTTTCAATAAATTTGAAAAATCTCTGTATACAATTTTTTAATAGTTATACAAAAAGAATGCATTATGAATTAGCGCTAATTCTAAACTTATTAAATCTTCTTGAGATACGGTTGTTTAATCTAAACTATACCTTACTTTAGGGTATACTTAAATAAATTTTAACATTGAGATAATAATACAATTAATTAATTTAAAATTTAATTTAAAAAAAATCTTTGGTCTTTATCATTTATAAAAGAATATTAACAAAAATGACACAAAAAGGTACATACATATAAAAAATACAAATTTTGGGGGAATTCAATTCATCAAACGATTAAGCATTGGATACTTATTTTTTTCAGCATTTAGATGCTTATTTTTCCCTTGATTTCTCGATGCGTTTTATAAATTTTTCAATTTGACATTTAGGAAATCTGTTTCCTTGTTTGGAGCGCTAGTTTTCTAAATTAGTCCAGTAGCTTTCTTAACGACAAGTACAGCAAAATATCCTTTTAATTGCAGCTATAACACTAGCACATCGAGTATGTATCCAAGTGAGACATTTCATGCATTGTATCATTTCTTCTTCCACACAGTTCGCAAAACAACAAACTAACAGTTTCTTTACATTTCTGAATTTTGTCAAAATTTGGTCAAAATTTATTTTTTTATAGTTTTGTTCCAATTGCGATGTGTAATAGCTGATTTCTGGGCTATTTGTGCACAACGAGAAGTCGCGGGGCTATTTGAATTTGAATTTTTTTTTGCTTGCGGTGACAACTCTTAAATCGTTCGCGCTCTCGCCATTCAGGTTCTTTCGGGTTTCCGGAGCGAAAGATGGGGATTTCGTTTCAATAATGATTAGAACCATTTTTTATTTGCAATTTTTATCTCTATAAGTACTAAATTATAGTTTTTTTAGCAACATCGTACGCTGGTTTTCTAATGTCTTTAATTGGTAAACCAAAAAACATTCTTCAAGGTGAAGTATAATTGATGATTCTATCCATGTATGAAGAACCCGTGGAATTTGGGCAATTATTTCAGTCCATTTATAATATTTAATATCTGGTATTGTACAGAAACGTAAATCTTACATATTCTCTTAAAATTATAATTGTTAACTTTATATATATAAGTAATCTTTAAGCTGATATAATAAGATTTGTAATTACTTGCGTTTAGATGAATTAAGGCCTTTCACTCTCTTTCAATGTAACCACGAGGGGTTTCTTTGCATTAACCTCGTCTATATCTACGTATAACAAATTGCCTATCTCAAATCGCACAGATTTCATCAGTCTTTAGATATCATAGCGGTCCAAATTAGGCTCTAGTCCAAATTAGACCTTCCCATATAATATAATATTATATATAAAAGTATACTTGGTATAAATAAGGCAAAAAAGCTTTGTAATATTTTAGGTTCGTTTTTCTTCATATAATCTCATTTGGGTAAAAGGATAAATTATGAAAATTTGCTTTAAAATTTTATAATTCTTCTTGATTATATTTTTTGAAATAGTTTCAATTCTATTGTCAAAATAAAAACCTGGACTATCTCCAAGACCTTAAAATTAAAATAAATTTCATAGCCGTTGACCAACGATAGTAAATAGCTGCAGATTATAGGACTAACCCATACACCAGGTAGACAACTACATGAGATATTGGACTTTAGATATTAGTTGTCTACCCGGTAAATGGATTAGCCATCTTTCTTTTGTTAATCAAGAGCTATGAATTTTTTTAACATTCTTATGTAATAGGGTGGAGGTAAAGGGAAATAGAAAATAACATGACGGCATCGTTGATGTATAGTAAATTTTTACTCCAAGTTAAACTTAACGCCTTAGAACGATATTTAAATTGTGCTAATATAATATATTGTCCTTATCATAGTTTGCAGAGCCCTATGAGGTAAATTATAAGGTGTAGTAAAAAGAATTTTTTTTTGCACTGAAAGGCATTAATTATATACTATAATTAGAATGATCCGATATAGGCTAAATGTGCACCGTTCTATTCGATAACTTTTTGCCGTTTTAAAGGTAATTTCAGAGAAAGTCGATTTTTACAAACCTCTCTTGAAACGAGTTTTTTTACCAGTAAAATTGTTCGTCATCGACAGAAACAGATGGTAATTACTTGGTGCCAGGTCCGGACAATAAGGTGGATGCATAAAAACCTAGCAACCAAGCTTCTTGGGCTTCTGACAATTCACAATCGATGTGTGTGTCCTGACGTTGTCCTGATGGAACCCAATTTCTCTCCTATTGGCCAAAGCTGGTCGCTTCTGGACGATTGCTTCCTTCATCTTTAGCTCTTGGGCAATCGAAACAGTGCTTACATGACGGTCGGACTCTACAATATCCATGATTTTATTGATGTTTTCGACAATTGGCCTGCCAGTGCATCTTTTACATAGAAATTACCGGAACGGAATCGACGAAAGCAAAATGGCACGTAATTAGCTGTTAAAGTATCAGGACCTTAAACACTATTCACGTTTTCAGTCGCAAAGCTTGCGTCTTCGCTTTTATCGAAGACATTTTTCTAAAAAAATTGTAGGTTCTCTTATAAGAAGGTGACAACGTTGGGGAACGTCAAGACGGAGCCGCCCTTTTATCGAACCCATATCATCTTTTCTCTCTCTTGTTCTTTTTATATTGTGTTAAATTGACTCTAAACTGCGGACTGAACTTCTGTAATATATAGTATTTTCTCTTTGCTATTGACGCGCGCTTAATCATAACTAAGTCAACTAATCATAAAACTGGGTAAACTCATCTTTCTAACGTCATCTAGTAGAACCAGTACGGACTTATACAACTTGAGATATAGACGACTAAGCCAAAAATAATGGATTTCGTTTTACTACACCTTATATTAAAGTAAAAAACTGTTGAAAGTTAAGTTGAGAAAAATGATATAACAAGATTATATAGAAAAGCTAGTGAGTGTATAAAAGTACAAAATATAAAGGAATGAATTTTTACCAAAAGTTTTTTAGCACTTCAATTTCAAATTAGTTTTTAAATTAGTTATATAGAATCTCAAAACACACAGTTTCGTTGAATTTCATATTCGAAAAGAAAGTCAATCACAATACTTTCCCGTACTTCTTATAGACTAAGTAAAAATATATTAGGGGGGTTTTTGAATGGCTACACTAGTAGAACAGTTGAAAACTAATTATTTCAAATTACGTCTCGGGAGATGACATTAATAAATAGAAGACAGATTAATAATTCAGATATTTTTTTTAAGAATTATATCCCTAGAATGGCATTGTAATACATCTCGAGGAATACAATTAATTGCTTCTCGAAGTGCTATAGAGATGCAGTCACTGGCTAAGTGAACATACTGGATGGTAGTGTAATATGTTAAAATATTATGCGATGTGATTCTCAATGAACTTCACAAATGTGCGTAGTCTTTTTATTCAGAAAACGTTGCAGTCACACAATTAGGAAGCATCCTCATTCTCACGATTGTGATTTATGGTTCATATTCAATTGGCAAACGATGCTTGTTGCCTGGGTGATTTTGGCATTTGAACAGGTTTATGTGATTATTCGAAGATTAGTATTCCACCGTTACTAACTTCACATTGTTTACTACCGAATTTGGTGGGAAAACTGTAATTTCGAAGATTTTCATTTTCCATCTCCAACCAACGAACTTTTTCCAGCAAAAGGGAATTATTGGTTTTAAGCTCCTTCACCAAGTCTTTCTATCTTCTATCTATTTTTGCATTCCCGGTGATGGAGTAGAACCATGCAATTGTTGAATTTCCTGCCTTTTTTTCCATGTTTGTTCAGAATTTTCTAATTGCTAATGACTCCGGAAATACTTAACGAGATCAGCTGAAATAGTTAGGGAAAAATCAAAATTCAAATGTTAAATTTTTAACCAGTCTTGATAGTTATTCCGAAGGCAACTATTAGTTGAACAGATGGTATGTGTCAGAAAGAAGTAAAAAGAAAGATAAAGTAGGTACATTTTTTAAAGTCTATGTAGGTAAATTAGTTACAGTGGTGTATTAAGTTAGTCTGGGCAAATTGTAAATAATGTATAGAAGGATTGGTGCTTTGCAGAAAATAAATGGCAAAAAAGGTAATTTTCTGAAAGTCTACAGCAATATAATAAGTTTTAATTTATTGTACAATATAACAACTTATAAGCAGTGTGACGATAACATAAAGTATAGCCAAGGTATATTAAAGTTGAATTAGACAAGTTAAAGATGCTAAGAAGAATAATATTGATGTGCGAAGATGGATAGGTGGTTAAGAAGATAAAGTAGAATGCTTATACAAATTGAATAATAAGGATTGGCTAAAAGATTAAAGGAACAAGAAAGCTATAATTTTATTTCATTAAAGAAAATAAAATTGCCAGGTTATAAAGTATTTATTTTGTAGAATTGTTGGGAACAAACGATGTGGTAAGAAATAACGGAACTAAACAACTAAGTAAGGCAACTAACATTCTTGGTAGAAAAAAAAAATAGTATGAAAGGCATATACCTATTATAAAATTTAGTTAGAAGAATAAGCGTGTGTAGTACATATAAAATACTTTTGAAATATACAAACTTTTATTTTCTAGGATTGTAGAAAAAATGTTACATTATTTTATCTATATTAAATACAATTTAAATAAAAAACTCTATACAAGTAATTTCTAGGGAGATTAAGTGGCTTTTGGAAGGGGCTAACACCATCTGCATCTCTCTTTCGAGATTGCTTCTTCCATCAAAGCTACAAAATATTCATATTGGCTCTCTTTTTCTTAAATTATTTGTTTCTCTGTCAACAACAGCCACGGAACGGTTTCTAACTATTTTACAATGCATCTGATAATCCTTTTTTGGGCTATAAAGACAGAGGGCCAGGATTTTGTGGCTCCCCAAAAACATATCCCATAATTTAATCTGTATTGAATAATGTCTTGGTAATATTCCTTTAATTGAGTTTTGATGTAAATAGGCATCAATAGAATATATATATAGACATCTTAGAATTGTAAGAATATTTGTTTAATAATGAACTCAGATATTTGCACTGAACTGCCCAGGCAACTAAATAAATTCCAAGAAATTTGGTGTGCTTACTTAGAGAAAGTACGTGTTCATTCATCCCGATGTTTAAATTAAAATCTTGTTTTGACTGCTTCGTTCTAAATCTAAAATAAACTGCTTTTGAAGTATTTACCACAAATCTGTTTTTTATAAACCACGAAGAAAATTGATTTAACAAGTTATTACTATGATGTTCCAGATCTTTCGTTACGGGATGATTAATTATGATTAATGTGTCATCGGCTTACATAAAAATGTTATTAGAAATATTATATGCCAGGTCATTAATGTACACAATAAATAACGTAGGATCGAGAATTGTACCTTGGGGAACTACTAAGTTAATTGTTTCATTATTACTTTCTCTATACTCGTAGTATATAGGAGAAGTATTGTTTTCGTGATTTTTTTTTGAATTTTTTTTTGCGGAAATATCCGTTTTGGGGTACCCTGAACCCAAAACACTAATTTCTGGAAAACATTTTTTTGTGTCTGCTGTGTATGTCTGTCTGTCTGTGTGTGTCTGTCGGTGGGAGCTGTATCTCAAAAACGAATAATCTGTTTGAGATGAAACTTCAAACTTAAGGTTTTATCGTTAAAAACTGGAACTGAAAAGCTTTTGGTAAACATTCATAGACCGGAAGTGGATGTTTACTCGAGGCATTTTTTTGTTTTTTCGTTTTATTTTTCTAAATATGAAAAATTTTAAAAAATGGTTCAAACAAAAGTTAAAGGTAATAAAAAACTGAACAAGTTTCATTCGAACATATTTTTCATAAAATTCTTAACTTTTGAGAAAAAAATTGAAAATTGAAAATTTTGACATTTATTGCCAATTGCTAATAAACTGTCAGAGTTACATGAAACTTGCATTAAGAATAGCTTTTTTGCGTAAACCTTATAGTTTTCGTGTAAAATATAGGGAAAGTACTATGATGGCCACATCACCATTTTTTGTGATAAATAATCTTATAATTTTGATTGTTGAGTTACGTGAAGATGAATAGTAATAATAAAAATTTCTTGTACAGCTATTGATAAAGTTTACTTCGTAAACGAAATGTACATTTAGCGAATGAAAATAAACTGTGGAGAAAGTGATTACAAGTGTTTTTATTATAAATAATCTTTATAAATATTACTAGTTAAGTGATTTATTTTAACCATTTGAGGTAGAACCTAAAACAAGAGTGTGCCACCCATTTGATTCCATAGTTGTCAAACTTATCTAAAAGAAGATGGATATCAATACTATTAAAAGCATGTCTCAGATCTGTAAAGATTCGCCAAGTTCTAAATATGTTATGATATTATTATAGCACTCATGAAGAGCTGTGGTTGTTGAAAATTATTTTCAAAAGCTATGACGTAATAATTTTAAATTTATGAAGGTATTCGCTTAATCTATTTTACATACATAGTTCGAAAATTTTGTGGAAACATAAAAGTATAATTTTTTTTAATGTTTAGATCTTCCTTTTTATATATGGGTATTATTATAGCGCACTTTAAACTTTCTGGAAATATATCATTTTTAAATGATAGATTTATTAAATGTAATAGGGATTTTATTATGTAATCTGGAATATTATCGAAACCACTTGTTTTATTGTTTTTAATTTGTTTATAATGAGTAATAATTCTTCTTCGTTATATGGTTTGAGAAAAAAATGATTGTGATTGAGAAATCGTATAAGGCCTTGTATTATTTCAATCAGATATATTTTTTACGATTTTTATTTATTATTAATATTATTTGAAAAATGTGTTAAATAAATTGGCAATTTCTGTTGGATTTTTAATGCTATCATCGTGATTTATGTTGATATTGGTTTTAATTTAATTTTTATTTGTAATTTAATTTATTTTTTTAATGACTCTTCATGTTGATTTTTCCACATTCCCTGTGTTTATTATTTTATTTTGATAGTATGTTTTTTGTGTTTAGTACCAAATGCGTGTGATTTTTTTTAGACTCTAGGCCAGGGTTTCCCAACTTTTTTTGTGCCATGCCCAACCAGAGCTCTTCTAAAATTCTTATGCCCTCCTATGTAACATACACATAATTTTTAATATTAAAAAATTGAATTGTTCACGTAAGAAACTTAAATAATTTGTATTAGGGAGAAATCACTAGGAATTTTTTAATGAATCACAGTAAGTAAATTAAAATTTGAAATAATTTTAATAAAGATTTTTCTATATTAATTTACATTTTAATTTAGTGAGATCATTGCGCTTAATGCTTACTGCACCGAGATTTTATGTTAGGTTCTAATTTGGTTAGCTTCAGTCTCAAGTCATCCCATTGTGTTAAATCCAGACGATTTCTTTTTTTACTATTAAATCATTTACAGCATTAAATCCACATTCAGCTAAATATAAAGATGGAAACAGTAAAAATAGTTTTCTTGCACATTTTGTTGAATTTGGGGATTTGATTTCGGTTTTCTCACACAGCCATGCAATATTTCCTTTTATATTAAATAAAGTTTTAACTGACTCATCATTTTGTATTTCTGCAAGTTCTTTGTGATACTGCATCTTTGGTATATCAGACAAATCCACTAACATTGGCTGCATCCATGTTAGAAAATATATTTGTTCCAAATCAGATAATCTTTCTTTTAAATCAGCCGTTTGAATTTTCAGATGATCGACAATAACAATTATATCATTTACTTCAAATTTTTGAAACCAAGTTTTTGTAGTCAATATATTTCTAATATAACTCAATAAAACCAAATATCTTCGCTTTTGCATTGACAAGAGTTTTATTTGTTTCTTGAAGTTTCTTATTTAATAAATTTAGTTTTTTTTAAATTATTAGCTAAATTTCTCACAAATGCTTTACAATCGATTGTTAGCAGATACTTCATTTCAGGTTTGTCGTTTAAAAAACCAGTTCCATAAATCTTTTCAAGCAGTTTTCTTTAAAGGGCCATATTACTTCAGTGTGAAGTAAAAGTCTCACATGGCCTGCATTTTGTTCTTCACAAAATAGCTTGAAGAGACGCTTACATTTGGTATTTGATTTAATAGCATTGATATACTTTATTACTTAATGTAGTTCTTCATTAAAAACAGGCGAGATGTTTTTAGCTGACAAGTTTTCCCTATGAATAACACAATGCACAGAATCATTTCTGGATTTTCATCTTTCATCAATTTTAAGTATATTCTTGCTCATCATATTAGAAGCAATATCTGCAGCACTAGATATTTTTCATTCGTATATTATTGAAATCTAAGTTTTTCAGCTAATTATATATATCTTTGGAGCTAGTGGTGCTTTCAACAATTCTTCAGCAAAATGCCTTTTATCTATACTGCCTCAGTGTTTCTTGTTTTCAGCTTTTCAACAAGTTTTTTAATATCTTCACTCATTTCTTCTCTTCTTCTGCTAACAGTATTGTTACTGAGTGCATAACGTTTGCCGCAGGGAGGTTAACTTGCAGACACAAAAAACTCAGTTGATATTTTGGTCTCATCAAAAACGAATTTATAAAATTTATTGGCCCCAATTAATTAACAATTTGCTTTTTTCTTTAAATTTTGTCACCGAAATCTGGTATTGCATTTAAATGGTTCATAGTAATAGGGTTAAACTCGTGTTGAGTCCATTTTCGAATTGCTCCCCTGTGGGACGTGGGCCCCACGTTGGAAAACACCACTCTAGACAAAAGGGTGTGAGAATGGGATTTTTTTTTGAAGAAAATAAAGGCATCTGAGTTTTTGACTTGATTCATTTAATTGTTGATTCATCCAGAACTTGTTAGAGATTTGTTTAGCCTGCGGAGAAAAATGTTTTTCAAAATAGTGTGGGATGAAGTTACATTATTATTTCATCCATAGAATTACGGAGTTTTTGTTTTTGTCGAGATACTATTGTTTTTTACATTACTTATTAATCAATGATGGCCATAACAACTGTAATGGTGTATCATATTATAATAATCATCAATTATACATTTCATTCAGATCGAAAAAAGCTTTTAATTGTTATAAATAAAACTATTAATATTTTTTGGAATTTTGAAGACTCGACCATAAACTTTTGGATATAAATAAGTTATTTTAAATCAATATATTGTGATCCCTAAAACCTACGTTCTAACCATTTTCGCGACATTAAGGGAACAGCCTGTATATTAATTTGTTGAAAACTTTTTATTTTTTAAAGATTTTTAAAAGGTTTATTACTTATTCACTTATAATTGTTTCGCCACACCTTTTCAATAGATTTAAGGAGCCACAGTATAAAACCAATATTTATAAATATTAAAGAATTATTAATTATCCTAAAGTAAATTTTTAATGTTGGTCCTCAACTTGTAAGCTATCTTTTTATTACACTCATACGTTTCTGATAATTTTTTGAGTGTAGGACTTATTATATATAAAACAAAGTAAGTAATTCTTACAGAAATGTATTTGGTAATACTAATTTCACATAAAATATTTATATCGATAGATTAATACCATGGACGACATAAAGGAAAGAGATCTTTAAGTTTTAAAATAATTTTGTTAAAAAAATATATATGTTTATCTTATTTCGTACGTTTTAAACAATTTATTGATTTATATAACACAGTAGCTTCTAAAAAATACAATATTTTGAGCTAAAGTTTCACACTCCTTGAAGAATTCTATCCTTAGCATTTGGAGCTTCCTGGGATTGAAGAAACTGCAAATACAACAATTAGTTTATTAGAATTAATTATTTTGAGCGTTTCTGCGCCTTAGTTTTACATTATTACAATGTAGAAACTACCAATTAACAGTTAAACCAACTTCTCCTCGTACTAAAGCACCGCCAGGTATTGAATTACATAACTGTTGTTACATTTAGCCCAGTGGAACATTTTTGTGGTGTCATTGAATTGATATGACTATTCGCAAACACGTGTTGTATCACAGCTCATCAGTGCAACTATGTCATAACTTTGATGTTCGAATTTCAAGGCGCGTTCAAAAAAAAACAATATCACCACAGATGAAAAGTCTATAGAAATAAGACAATTTACACTTGGTTTGTTATTATTGTCTTATTTCTATATTACAAAATGTTTCACCACGTGCTACATGAGAAACTAATTCAAGAAAAAAAAGATGAAAAGTCTGCTCTACGCATTTAAAAGTGTAAATTAAATATTGATTTAGTACTGCTTATTTACATATTTGATGCCAATATTGTAATTAATTGATGGTGGACGCACATTTATACTTTGTTTTGTATAAAATAATTTATTCAAAATGAACTAAAAGCGTGTTAAAATTACAATTTTATAATTGATTTTATTGACAAACAAAGGTCAATAATTTAAAAAAATATATATTAAAGAGCTTTAGAAATAATGGGCGTATGGGTAGTAAGGGTCATGTGGTTTGCAAATGTAAGAAGATACTGAATTAACACTATATATAATTCTTTGTAGATAATTACCTATTTCATCTTCATTGTTGCATAAGTATGCATTCAAATCTTGCTCGCTACTGAATTTCTTGGGTTCTCCGTCTAGGAAATTGACGCATAATTCAGTGCCCAGATTGATAACTTTCTTGGCGTCCTCGCCACACATTTTGACAAAACACCGTCCGTCGAAGGTTTTGTAATCTGAAATAGAAATTCATGGAATTTAGAAAAATTTTAAGGTATATTTTATAAATATATAAAAAATATAATCACAATAATTACAAATAATTTTAACATAATAAACATTTTCTCACGAAATCATACATAGTGAAAATATATTTACATCCGAGAATATTTTGACAATACTGATAATTACGTTGTTTAAATATAAAAATTTTTATCTGCTAATTTACATTATGGGATAATTGTGTATAACGCACAAAATCTTATCTTAAACTTTTTAAGTTACTGTTGCCATAGGTTGCGTTACTGAGAAAGATCCATATTCATTGGAAAGTGTGTATAATGTTTATAATAATTAATAAGCACATTAACAGAGGTAGGTCGTTAATTTACCAAATGACTATCGATCAGAATTGTACCGATTAAATAAAAAATCTATTGTTTTCCTAAAATTGCAGCTTTAACTCAATATTCGTAATATACAATTAAATCTTTAATTCTTCTTATATTTTTTAATATCTGTTTATATGTATACATTTAGATTGAAGAGAGTTTTTTTATTAATACACAATTTTCGTGATGAGTATTTGGAATTCAAGATCTTAATCGTTTAAATGAGTAGTCTGATAACATATTAATATGTATTTGAATAAATATTATGACTACATCAAAGACTGGGAAACAATTTAACTATTCATATTTTCATTCTCATAATGGGACGGCGTTTTCTTGGTGGTATATTTTGATAATAAATTTAGACACTTTTTATAGGCTTACAAAAATGAATAATGTTAGAGATTTTGGTATCACATTTAATCCAAAGTTTTCATTTAACTTCCATTTTGAAAATATCACTATAAAGTAGTATTAGTAAAAATATACATATTGTATAAAACAATTGTACTGTTCACAAATTTGATACCATTTAGAATATGTTGCAGGGACACCATTCACTTTGATTAATACCAATCGATTAAGAGCTTGGTTATATTTTTAAGATACATGGAACTCAAGATTGATTAACAACATGTATCTGAAAAATATATGGTCATAATGGATAATTTTAGGGTTACCAATCTTTAGAACTGCATAGAAATAGAGTTTATGTATTTTACACTAATTGTTAAATTCAACAATGGTATTGCCAGGTAAAATCTGATATTGCTAACAGTAAATTGAAAATTTCATCTCGGCCAAAAGATGGAATTCAATTTTGAAAATTTTCGAGCTATCATATGAATCAACTGAATTCAACTTTTGGCGATGAAGCCATTTTGAATTCAAAAGTAGACGTAGTTCGCTCAAAGGCGAAGTTAAAGAAGGTCGTCCAAAATCGGCCAATGTGTCGGAAAATATCCATGCTGTGCGAAAAGTAATTAGAAGATCTTCATGAGATAGCTTACATAAGATTTTGCACGGACATTTGGGTGTTCGGAAGTTGAGTGCGCGATGGATTTCACATTTCTTGACAGATGCTCAAAAAATGCTCGCGCCCATTGTTGCCGTAAAATGATTTCGTCACAGGTGACGAGTCGTAGATTTCTGCGTATGAGCCACAAAAAAGGCCAAACATCAGTATTTGTGTTTCAATGTGAAGCAAAGCCTACAAATGTTTTGAAGCAAATGGTGCCAGTTATCCTCACGGTGGCTCTCGAAAATCAAAAGACCGTTAATACAGCGTAGTATACGATTACTTTTTTGCCTGAGATTTTGGGTAAATTGAGAAAAATTAACGCAAAAAGACAAATCATTTCGCATCACAAGAATACGAGCTCACACACATCACACAACAAACGAGTATTTGGAAAAACAAAATATCGAATTGATGGGTCATCCGCCTTACAGCCCCGACTTGGCACCGAGTCATTTATACTTGTTCCCAGCAATTAAAAATAAAGTGCGTGGACGATTTTCATCGCTCGAAGAAGCAGTCGAGGCCAACAAAACGCATGTTTTTGAACTACCATCTTCTGCCTGAACAAAGTTCTTTGAAGGGTGGCTCATTCGTATGCCAAAGTATATAGATCTCAAAGGCGATTCTTTTGAAAAGTAATCGTATAATTGCTTTATGGATCTAGTTAAGAAAAAAGGCATCCCTAGTGCCATGCTTTCAAAAAGACTATTAACGATTTCAAATTCAAATGCATGTACATATATAACAATAATTTAAATTTGTTCGTGTTGATCAGACTGATATTTAAGTTATACATATAATGTTTACAATTAATCTGTTCGTCTATTTAATAGCAGTAATTTTTTTATAATAAAACTATTTTACTTTTAATTGGCACCGTTTTAGCATATGTTTCTCAATTAAGTATTGACAATCTGCCAATAAAAAGTAGAACTGCGATTAATTTAGTTCATTTGATAATCAGTAGTAAAGAAATAGTATTATGTTTCTTCATCTTCTCAGTACTAATCAAAAAGGGCGAAAAGAAAATCACAACAGATTTTTCTGCTATAAAAATTCCAATCTTTCCATGGTCAAGTTTCAATTTGCATGTTGTCACAGTTTTGTCTAAAATTTAATTATATTTATTGGGTGGGTAGACTCTATTCCACTATCAAGCTTTTTGGTATATTAGAAGAGAATATATTTACATAGTTAATCAAATAAAACTTTTGTCTTCTGTCACCATTCATCAATCTCTTATATATTTGGTGTTTAATTACTGTTAATCTTTTAATTTCTAAAAGATATTAAGAAATTTAAAGTACTTTTACCACCTCACGATCAATTTAAACCAGAAGTATCTATTGGAATAAAGTATGGAACCAAGTAAATATCTTTAAAACAAAACGGACGATATCTTTTAAATAAGTAAGCAAGTAAGTGCAATGGGGCATAATGCATCTGATGTACATTTTTTTGTTAATAATATACTTCCTTGACCTGAAATACCTTTTCTAAATTTAATTGGGACGTCCTGTATATTTCTGCAGATTTTTAAAGCGCATGTTATTTCGAATTTGTACATACATACATGTTATGATACAAAATCTATAAAAAAACAAAAAATAACTCACATTTAGTTGAAGAATAAGTAAATTTATTTACTTTAGACTAATTGCTTACCATTCACATCCAAACAATATGCCAGGCTATTAACAAATTCTCAGTCACTTTTTCCAAGACTTCTCTGCGTTAATACGCAAAGAAGTGAACTTATGTTTACATTCATCAATAATTATTTGCCTCAATTCTTACAAGGGTGTTGATCATTTAACGTAAATTCGTGATTCTAGATAACCCTAAAGAAAATTATCTAATAGGCAAAGATTCGGGGAACTCTATGAATCCTCTATGTTCAATCCATCTATTTGCAAAATTCGCATCTAAAAAACCCCTAACCCGTCTATCATAGTGGGGAGGTGCTCAATCTTGTTGAAATCAAACATTTTGAGGTAACTGCTCATTCTGTTAAAGTGCAGCAATAATTTAGTAATTCAGGAAATCTAAATACCATTTAAGTTTTCCTCTACTATAAAAATGGGCCAATAAGCGTATTTTCGACCATTCCCATCCAAATATTCAGTTTCATGTGCTTCATGAATCCAATGAGAATTTTCATTTGGCCAATACCTTGAGTTATGGCGGTTAATTGTTCCATTTAAACAAAAAGTGGCCTTATCGGAAAATACTACGTTAGATGGAAAATGTTCGTAGACATTAAAGATGTCCATCAGTCGTTCGCAAAACTCCAGCAGTCGGTCAAAATTGTATTTTATATGGATGATACTTTTCAATATTTTACCTACAGAACGTACTTCTACCAAAATTTTGCCACTAAACCATCGTATAGGTTTAGTGGAAAAATTTTGGTAGAAGTATGAGGTGATTTATCTAAATCAATTGCTATGTTTTGTCTAATTGTTTTGTTCGTTGCAGTTCGCGACAAATTTTTGACCATCCCAGTTGCATTAAAACGTTGTAATGTTTTATGAACTGTTGAACGTGATGTGGGATTTATTTCATAATGCATATAAAAAAATATGATCCACTTCTTTAGTTTTAGTTTTAGCACGGTCATCATCATTGATATCTCACTACGATCTGTTTCATTTAAATTAACCATTCTTAATCGTA
The DNA here is from genome assembly GCA_963969525.1 of Ontholestes murinus. Classification (NCBI taxonomy): domain Eukaryota; kingdom Metazoa; phylum Arthropoda; class Insecta; order Coleoptera; family Staphylinidae; genus Ontholestes; species Ontholestes murinus. The sequence continues at coordinate 84,478,759 of OZ018387.1, forward strand.
TTTACAATTTATTTCCGTAAATTACAATTTGACAGTTTGACAACAGTTATCTACTAGATCATTTATTTCTTACTATTAAAACAAATAATATCAATTTGTTTATTTAAATGGTATTTTTACTCTAATGTATAAAAACTTAAAAGTGGTTGATTTATATTCCTCGTATTCACAGATTTTTATAGTAAACCCAGTATGCAGAAATTCGAAATAACATGATGTTTTAAAATCTCCAGAAATGTACTGGATGTACCATTTGTATTAAAGTTGAGGTTGTATCTGGTTAAACTGGAAGTTATTATTAACAAAAAATATACATCATATTAATTTTGCCTCATTGCACTTACCTCCAAAATTTCAAAGTTGTCGTCTGTTTTGTTTTAAAGATATTTACTTGGTTTACTTTGTTTTCTTCTTTTTCTGAATTTTTAAAAAGTCTTTAGAGTAATTTAGTTATTACTATAAGCCTGGAGAGTTTATAGCTTCGAAGCAAAATTCCGTTTACTTGTCTTCAACTGCGCTACCTTGATGATATTCAAAATAGATCAAAACTGGTCCTTGATCTTTGTTGACAGGGTACAATAATATAATATTTTGATATTAATAGTGTTACAACTGTCGATGTTGACAGTTTCCTATGATTGTCGGTGGTAATCCACTTAACTAGGGAATCATAGTGCAACGCTTAAACATTATATGGCACCTTAGTGGTATTATCTTTTTCTGTAAGGCCTTTTTTGTTCTTTGGATTTTCCTTTATAAGCACGAATTATTAATGATAAAAATGAACTGAATAACAATTATTTAAAAAAAATGTTTTAAAAATGAACAATTCTTATATTTTATTAGAAAATATATAGTTTTGTGTAAAATTCGGGATTTGTATTAAAAATGCGGATAAAGTTAGATAATAGCCATATTATCATTGACATATCTGTCAATTATAAATGGAATTAAAGGAGTCCATAAAAAATATCTGGTGTGTTTAATGAATATCAGAGTTGTAGAGCATCAAGACAGGAAGTACCAGTGACACTTGCTTCTCCAAACAAGAAAGGGTTATAAACTTTCCGCTGAGATTTTGTACAAAGAAAACATTCAATTCAGAAGAGTCTCGTTGCAATTGTACCATCTCGTGAGGTTTATCTGAGCCACAGACGCGTACATTATGATCATGACATGTCCCCATGCTGTTTTCTGTGAATTAGTCGCCATTTTTGCTACTAGCCCCCTCTACCGCATGCGCGTACAAACAAATGGAACTGTTAAATCTGCTCTTTCATTCCATCTATTAATTATGATTTTAAATTTTACATAATAAGTTCTACAAAGCGTTAAAACCTTGATATTCATTTAGAAACACCCGGTATAATATATTCCCTTATTTCCCTTCGATTTATAAATAGAGGATTACAATATAAATTTTTTCTACATCAATTCACTTTATTTAATGGAGTAACCTACAGAAACTAAGAACTGTCAACATTGACAATAATTGACAAAAAAAGGTATATTTTTAACTATTTTATTTTAATCTAAATTATTTTCAAATAGATAACATAAGATCGCTGATATGCATTCCCACGGGAATCGGCGTTAGCAACATCGGCGTTGTTTGCAGGTACACCAATAAGCGGCCGACAATTAGTACTAACTAAGCATTTGTTGACATGGAAGCCGTTTATTGGTGGATCGGAAAACAAGCAACGGGGATGACCCGATCAGGCGATAAGCCAAGAGTTAGTTAAGTTGTAGATTTGAAGTAATGAAGTAGTTTTGAATTATAAAGATAGTTAAGATTTAGATTTTAGTGAAGTAGTTTTTAATCATAAAGGCAGTAGCGTTTATATTTTGAAGTGGTAGATTTTGAAGTAGTACGGTAATAAATATAAGCAGTGTAAAGAGTGTTAAAAAAGGAATAAATGTAAGTAGTTTTTATAATTGAGTATTTATTAGAATAATCAGTGATCCCGAATTCCAATCACGAGCTTGCAGTGAGACAAGACGTGACAATATGTATAATTTATAATAGTAGCCAGGTGTACAAAATTTAGTGAATAATATTCAAAAAGTTATATTAGTATGTTTGCAAATTCTGAACCTAGGGAAATAAGGATAATTTGCTTATTTACCATTTTCAAAATATTTAAAGATTTATAGAGTTGCAAGGTTAAAGTGATATTTTAATATTTATATTTAAAGCTGCAATTGACGTTGAACTATTTCAATATTTATTATTAGGTTGAATACTTGAATTATAACGCCAACTACGATTTCGTATTAGGTGAAGTAAAATGCTAGGTGTTTTTAGTGGGCCATATCTTACCATGTATACATCGTATCGGGCTATACATTGCACTTTGTAGGTGATATTGCGCTACAAAAGAGTTCTTTAGGAGTTTTATGTTTGGTCAATCTAGTAATGTGTTACAGAGTAGTAGTAGAGGTAAGAAAAATATATAATTCTATACATTCTATAGTATTACTACGACCAAATGGAAATGCAGAGCATACGGCCAAAACTTTGTTTGTGTAATGCAACGGTAAAGCGGCTATTCTAGTGATTATGTTCTGGTAATATAAAATGGTGATGTGGCCATCATAGTACTTTCCCTATATTTTTCTCGAAAACTATAAGTTTTACGCAAGAAAGCTATTATTTATAAACTGTTCAGTTTTAAATTCTCTACAATTATTTCATATATAAATTTCATGTAGCTCCAAAAGTTTAGTAGCAATTGGCAAAAAATGTTAAAATTTTCAATTTTTATTTTGTTTCTCGAAAATTAAAAATTTTATGAAAAATATGTTTTAACAAAACTTGTTCAATTTCTCATTACCTTTAACTTTTGTTTGAAAAGTTTTGTAAAATTTTTCATATTAAAAAAAGTATTGGAAAAAATCTAAAAACGGACTCGAGTAAACATCCACTTCCGGTCTATGAATCTTCACCAAAAGCTTTTCAGTTCCAGTTTTTAACGATTAAAGTTTAAAGTTTCATGAAATAGATAATTCGTTTTTGAAATACAACGCCCACCGACAGACACATTCACGAAAACATTACCACCCAAATGGTGATGTGGCCATCATAATACTTTCCCTATATTTTTCTCGAAAACCATGAGGTTATTCTTAATAATTAGCTCAATTTTGAATTCTTCACAATTACTTGTTATATAAATTTCATTTAGTCCTAAAGTTTATTAGCAATAAACAAAATATTGTAAAAAAAATTAAATTAAGAACTACAAAAAAATGTTTCAATGTAAATTTTTCTGTTTTTCATTCTCTTTAACTTTTGTTTGAAAAGTTATGTTTTATTTTTCAAAATTACTTAAATTTCAAAATTTGTTTGAATAAGTCTATTACAAAAATGCAAATTTAAAAAGCGGGTAGAATTAAAAAATCTTGAAACCTAGAGAAGAAATTTGTGGAAATTTCTTGAATTCTTGAAAAAGTATGTCTAGATTCTAGAAAAAAATTCTAAAAAATCTAGGGCCTCAAGAAAAATCTAGATTTCTACAAACAAATTTTCTAAAAAGTTCTAGAGCCTCCAAGAAAATCTTTGTAACTTATAAGATAAGAAGATAACCTTGAAATCTGGAGGAGAAATTTCTGGAAATTTCCTGAACCTTTGGAAAAAAGTCTAGATTTCTAAATGAAAATTTTCTAAAAAATTCTAGAGCCTCCTAGAAATTTAGAAGACCAGTTGAAAAAATATTTTGAAATCGGTAAGAAAAATTACGGAAAATTCCTTAAACTTTCTCGAAAATAAAGTTCTTTATCGTCTCTACAAAAGTTCGATATTAATCTGAAATTAGGAATATTGCATATTTTAAGCTATTCATTAGATTGCCAATGTTCCGTTATACACAATGCGTGAACACCTTTTAAATCACACACATCAATTATTTCGTTTTTGCAATTACTTAAGCATTTAATTTTTTTTGAGATTTTTTTCTTCGGATTGATGGATTAAGACGTTGGAGGGATTTTCCTGCGTTCCACGAAAAAAAAATGTAACGAGAGACAGCGATTCCTTTTTCCCAGAGATTTTCGTCCATCAGTTTACCTAGATAAGACATCGGTGCTGCAATTTTGAAACTGCTGAATGTAGTGTTTGGATACTTAGGAGTTATTTTCTCACAAATGACATCTTTAGTATTCAAGCGTTTCATTAGAATAGACTGTAGATCTTCCGCTAATGTTAGCACGGGATAGTGCGCAACATATAGCCATGCTTTTTTTCCACGGCTTTAAAATTTGCATTATGGTGGGGATTTTGCGTTTTCGCCTTAGCTCAAACAATGTATAATCATCAGTCTCAGATTCTTCCGTCTGCGCAAGATGTTGTGTTGGAGGAGGTGGTTGTGTGGCGGTATCCGTGGGGATAGTTACTAAGATCTTCTACTTTGGTGTATTTACAGGAACCTTCCATGCAGCTTTGTTTACAGTGTTCGCTTCCTTTCATAGATTACAAGTTTCCGCTACGGCATAATAGGTGACACTTTTACTAGGCTGGTTTGTATCATTGCTAAGTTTGTTTACATTGTTTATTTCCTTAGAAAGTTGTTTTAACTCAGCCTGATTCTGTTCAATGATATTAGAATGTATTGTTCATTTTAAGTAAAATATCATATAACGACTGACCTTCTTGTAGGAACTTGTGGCAAGTTGGACATAACCACACTATGTTCCATGTACAATACCATTGCACAATCCATAACATCGTGTCACTATATCACTAGATGTTAATTCGATTTCACAAGTTTTACACTTTGTTTTATTGCTCACAATTTGCTCGCTTGAAGCCATATTATATTAATAAGTAAAGGTTTTGATTTAAAAGTTCCAACTTTAACCATTTGGAAATGCTCTTATTAAATAAAATTTAATTAAACTATATCATGTACCCCTCAATTCAAATCTGTATAACTTATTGATTAATAAGCAGTAATATATGCGGCCGAATGCTTTTGTCAAGTCCAGTTACATTGCCAAAGGTATTTCTTTTTTTTTCTAGGCAGCTTGATTTTCTGCTTGTTTGAGAATGCATCTAATAGACTCATTTGCCGGAAATTTACGACATGGTCTACATCACATTTTTGTGAACAAGTATCATACAACTATTATGGTTTTTCCATTCCAATTCCGCAATTTAGAACTTTCTAAATAATTTTATAGCCTCTAGTTGAAACAAAATGTTGAATTCTAGAGAAGTAATTACTGAAATTCATCTTAATTCTTGAAAAGGAGAGGAAATTAAAAAACATTTAGAGACTAAAAGAAAATCTTCGCAATTTATAAGAAAATTTGAAAAAAAAATTAATTTGGGGAAGAAGTTATTGGCCATTTTCTAAACTCTAAACTCTTAGAAAAAAAATCTAGAATGCCTCGAGGGAAAATCTTTGCAATTTAAAAGACGACTTTAAAAAAAAAAGCTTGAACTCTGGAGAATAAATTGCTAGAAATTTCTTGAACCCTCGAGAAAATAATCTAGATTTCTAGAAGTAAATTCTAAAAATTTTAGAGCCTCAAAGCAAATCTTTCCGATTTAGAAGACAAGTTGAAAAAATCTTGAAATGTGGAGACGAAATTACTAGAAATTTCCCGAGTCTAGATTTTTAAAAACAAGTTTTCTAAAAAAGTCTTCATTTAAATCTTTGCATTTTACTGGAAATTTCCTAAATTTTACACATCAACTTCAAATTGATACAATAAAAATCAAAAATTCGTTATTATTTTTTTTTTTACTATTTTAGCTGTAATTCTTTAAATAATAATGAAATTACAAAAATTCTTTTACTAATAAATTACCAACAACGAAGAGAAGTAAAAATGCTAAAAATTTAACTTTTTACAGCACGGATGGATTTAAAAAATTCTTTCACGAAATGATTTTAACATCAAATACAAATTCATAGACAAAAAATAAAAAATTTTAGTTTCAATTGTTTTTCAGTATTTTTACAATTACTATTAACAGGATGGACGGATTGTAAAAATTCTTTTACGAAACGATTGCTGACATCCAATTCAAATTGATAGAATAAAAATCAAAAATTTGTTATTCAATTGTCTTTTTTTATATTTTAGTTATAATTCTTGAAATAGTTATGAAATTACGAAATTTCTTTTACCAATAAATTACCAGCAACGAAGAGAAGTAAAAATGCTAAAAAATAAACATTCGATTTTCAATTGTTTTTCAGTATTTTTAAAATAACGTTTCATAGCAAGGACGGTTTAAAAAATTCTTTCACGAAATGACTCCTAACATCAAATACAAGTTGATGGACTAAAAATCTTGAATTTTTTTTCGCAATTCAGATAAGAAATTCCTAAAATTTCAATATAACGATACAAGAAATTTTGTAAATTTCCAGAAATATTTCAAAAACATTCTGAAAACAACTCTCGAAAAATTACGTTGCTATATCCAAAACAAATTACTCAAAAATACTAGAATTTACAGACTTTTTGTGAAAATAACCAACAAAATAAGGAAATAAATCTAAACAATTAACGGAAGATACTAAAATTTTTGAAAAGATATTTATAGCAAATTCTAAAATCATTAATGAAATGCTACAACCTAAATATACAACAAATAATAACATTTAAGAAAAAAAATAGTAGACTCCTTGGATAAATTTCTAGAACTCTACTAAAAGAAAATGTCGGAAATTTCTAGAAACCTTTGAAAAATCTACATTTCTAGAAAAAAAAATTCTTGAAAATTCTAAAAACTTTGCAATTTAAAAGATAGCTCGAAAAAAACAATCTTGATATCTAGAGGAGAAATGACTGAAAAGAGTCTAGAGTCTATAGCCTCCAAATCTGAAATGAGTTATTGAAAATTTCTGAACTTTAAAAAAACAGTGTAAAATTCTGGAAAAGATTTGCAATTTATAAGACAATATTAGAATTTGAAAGAGAAATTACTGAAAACAGCCTCAAAAGAAATTCTAAAAATATTGAAACGAACTTTCGAAAAAATCTAGAACTCCCGAATACTAAAAATTCTGGAAATATGAAGAAGAAATGACTGTTAACTTCTAGAATCCTCCAAATAAGTTCTAGAAATCTACAAGGAAAATTTGTGAAAAATTCTAGAATCCTTGATCAAAATTCTTTGGAAAGGAAGATGCAAAAAAGAAATTCCTGAAACGTTAGGAAGCCTCTAAGTAAGTTATAGAAAATTAGAAGAAAATTTCCTAATAAATTGTAAAACTCTCGAATAAAATCTTTGCTAAAAATTCTGGAAATATCCATTTATTTATTAGATAAGAAAAGGAAATTACTGTACACTTTTAAAATCTTCAAAAAAAAATTATAAACCTAAAATGAAATAAATGAAAAAGTATGTATCATCTGAGAAAATTATAGAAATTTAGAAGAAAAATTTCTAATAGAAAAAGTTGAATAAACTCTTGTATAGAAACCACGAAGAAATTTTTATAAATAAATATAAATAATAACTTTTTGTAACTCTTGAATAAAATCTTTGCTAAACCTATAAAAATTTCTAGAATTCTCGATGAAAATTCCTTGGAAAGGAAGTTGCAATAAAAACTAAAAGTGTGGAGGAGAAATTAATGAAATTTCAAGAATCTTTAAACAAAAATCTAAAAAAATTTCTGAAATATTCTAATGTTAAATATCTTTCTCACAAATTAAGATCTTTACGAAAAACATGTCTTTATAAAACTTGTCCAGTTTCTTATTCCCTTTAACTTTTGTTTGAAAAGTTATGTAATAAAAAGAACGCCTCGAGTAAACATCCAATTCCGGTTTATGAATGTTCATCAAAAGCTTTTTAGTTCCAGGTTTTAATGATAAAACATTAAGTTTACAGTTTTATCTCAATAGGATAATTCGTTTTTGAGATACAGAGTCCAGAGACATTCTCATTCACGAAAACAATACTTTCCAAATGGTGATGTGGCCATCATAGTACTTTCATTATATGTTTTTCGAAATCTATGAGGTTTACGTAAAAAGGCTATTCTTAGTCATTTGTTCACTTTTAAATTCTCTACAATTATTTGTTATATAAATTTCTTGTAGCTCTAATAGTTTAGTAGCAATTGGCAAAAATGTCAAAATATTCAATTTTGTTTTTCTCGAAAGTTAAGAATTATATGAAAAATATGTTTTTACAAAACCTGTTCAGTTTCTTAATCCCTTCAACTTTTGTTTGAAAAGTTTTGTAATATTTTTCAAATTAAAAGAAATATAGAAAAAAAAAACAAAAAACGGCTTCGAGTAAACATCCACTTCCGGTTTATAAATGTTTACTAAAAGCTTTTCAGTTCCAGTTTTTAACGATAAAATCCTATGTTTAAAGTTTCATCTCAATCGGATCATTCGTTTTCGAGATACAGCGCCCACAGACATTTTCACGCACGAAAACAATACTTCTTCTTAATATTTTGTTCAATTCTTAATTCTTTATAATTATTTGTTATATAAGTTTCATGTAACTTCAATAGTTTATTAGCAATTAGCAAAAAATGTCAACATTTTCAATTTTTATTTTTTTTTCTTGAAAGTTAGGAGTTTTATGAAAAAAATGTTCAAATAAAACTTGTTCAGTCTATAATCCCCTTTAACTTTTGTTTGAACTGTTTTTAAAAATTTTACATATTTAGAAAAATATTACCAAAAAACAAAAAAACGCCTCGAGTAATCATCCACTTCCGGTCTATGAATGTTCACCAAAAGCTTTTCAGTTCTAGTTTTTAATGATAAAACTTTAAGTTTAGAGTTTCATCTCAATACGATGTTTCGTTTTTGAGATACAGCGCCCACCGACAGACAGACACACAGACACACAGACACACAATTTTTTTTTCCAGAAATTAGTGCAATGGACTCAGGGGGGCCCAAAAAGGATATTTCCGCAAAAAAAAATTCAAAATAATCACGAAAACAATACTCCCTATATATATATACTATATAGGGAAAGTAAAAATTTATAAACGTTGAAGATGATGTTTTGACAGATGACAGTCATCTGTGCCTTACTCCATTGCCCAAGAATCAAAAGTTGCCAAAAAACATTTGAAATCATTTGCATTAGTCGGATCTTAGAAAGAAGCTCGATGTATGGGTGCCACACGAAAACGAAACGCAAAAGACCCTTTTGATGCCTATGATAAAACATAAGTTTTGAAGCTTATAGTGAAAATGGCTATATATGAGTACGACAGAAGGTCGCCAAACAATCACAAAGCTCGTATTAATGGCCAATAAGGTTTTCTGTGTATTTAGTGGGATCAGAAAGAAACCATCCAATATAAGGTGTTAACATCGGACCAAATACTCAATTCGCACAACAGTGAACATCTGATCAGATTGAAGCAGGTGATCGACCAAAAGTAGCCAAAATTGGTCAATAGGGAAGAATTACGACAACCAAGCTGCACACATTATGAATGACGCGTCAGAAGATGAGAGGTTCTATCGGATTTGTATTTCTATTTAATGCTTCGTTTTTCTTACAATAAATAAATTTATTACAAATGGATAGATAAAAATAATTTTGATTAACACTATAGTCCAGTTCTGACATCAAGCAATTATCACCTTTCCAAGCATTTTTAAAATTTTAAAATGTTATAAAGTTGGTGTCAAGAAAGGCGTGTGAAAATGAGCTGGTCAATTTTTTATCATTTAGGGGTGAGGACTTCTTCAACCTTGGAATTATGAAATTGACTTCAACAAATGAACAAATTTTTCGAATAAAACAGTGCACATTTAATATACATTGGAAAATTCTAATTATATTAATTTCATCGTCAAAACAAAGCTTATTTTAGCTTTTTTTAATATATAAAGTAATAAATAACATTTAGTAGAATATTTAAAATTACAAAAAAGATGTTTTTGTATTTAATATTTTGATCCTCTTACAATAAATAAATCTATTACAAATTAGACAGATAAAAATATGTACTTATAATTTTGACATAAATGATCCGGGCAGAAGTTTCTTCCACTCAAATCCAATGCTGCATTTTAAGATATTCAGTTGATGATACTTGTAGATTACTAATTGCCATTTTGACTTCATTTTGCTTCAAAAGGCATTATTTAGCGACTGAATTGCGTTCATTATATTTTTATATACTTCATAAGGTTTTTTTAACAAGAATTAAATTATCTTTTAGTTTTAGTGGGGGTTTCCTATACTTAATCTTAATAGTTTTTTATAGTCATGTCAATATTTATTATTTAGTAGTTATTTTTTTTAAATATACCCAGTATATACAGTATACCTCACCAGGTGTAATTTTAAGTTCTACTTTAAAAAAATGCTACCTTTATATATCAAATCATATGGTTACTACATAAAACTCCTAAGAGAAGAGAGAAGAGGCCTTCATCAATAAAAATAAAGTTGTTAATTACTTATATTTTAAAATTTAAAAGATTAATTAAATTTATTGTTTGCTACGATATTTATATATTCTGTTTCTATTTTTAAATCGTGATTAATTGCAACGAAACTATTTTGCCGAAAATTGTTCAAATCTGCAATTATAATTGACGTTAACTTATTTCTCAAGAAATATTGAGATGGCCTCAAAAATGTTTTTCTAGGCGCTGAGAATTATATAAAGATGCGCATGCGCCAAGTGCAAAATCGCGCGTAAATATGCGGCCATTAGGAATACATAATAAAGTAAATATAAATATAGGGAGAATATGAGTAATAATTTATGGTATAATAATTATTTAATGATTATTTTAAAGGTTAATAATTTAAAAAATACTGTAAATAAATGTATGTAATTATTTTTATCGCAAAAAAACGTTAGAATATATTTTTAATAAAAGAAAACTATAAAAATCTGTTCCTTAAACTCTATAACTAACAGATGCAGTGGATGCATATATGCGTCCTTAAATCACGAAGCTATCTTAGTTATTTGGAAATTTGATTGATTTGTTTAAATTTGTGTAATACGTAATAATAATTACTACGGTAAAATTATTTTTTTAACTTTAACAACTCATTTATCCTGATTACAAGCAGAAGACGAAACATTGAATTTAAACCAGGTCCGGTTGTTAAGTATGTTTAGTATGCTTGTATAAATTTTACAAAATCGGAAAACTGTGTTATAATGGTAAGTAAAGGAGTTGCTATAATATTATCACTTTAGATCATAACCTAATAAAAATACAATGCTATGAAAATAATATAATAATTTTTGAAGTTTGTCAAATCTATAAGAATATAAATTAGTTTTAGATTCTGCCTGTCAATTGAGTGTTCATCTTAAAGTTTTTTAAATTTTTTATTTTCAAAATAAATTAATAAAGAAAGATTCATAGAAACTGTTCACCAAATCTTGTGATTATAAAAAAAAGTAAACCAAATATTTATTACAATTTCCTACAAGTCTAGCCATTAATTGGTTCATCTATATTGTCAATATTAATGAAAAACTAATACAATCTAAATTTCCTATTCGAATGGATGATTTACAATTAATTACCTTCGTATTTGTTGGCAAGAATGATTTCGTTCAAGGCACACTCATTAGAACAGTCTATGGTCAAGTTGCCGTGCTCGGTGTTGAAAACGTGTAAGCAAATAGGATCCACAATCTTGCAATTCCTGATTGCGGCGAGACCCGCACCTGAAACCAGCACGACAATAGTAATATTGTGGACTTAAACAAGAACTCAAAATTATGTGATAAAACCACTCACCGCAAGTAAGCAAGAACACGACTAAAATTTTCATTTTCACAGTCCGACGTCCGCTGTATTCGCTATGAAAATGTTTCGTATTTATACACACGTACCCGTCCGTGATAAATATGCAAATCTAAGACAGATAGCAAGGCATTACTTTTAACAAACAAATCATTAGTCTTTTCGCGGAACAATTCACTCACTGAGCATTAATTGTTGTTTTCACTTAAGATGAATCCAACGTTGTTATTCTTGCGAGTAATTTAGGCCATGGGTTTACCTCCTCGACTTCACAATGACGAATGACGAAACATTTTCAATTTGGTCTTGAAATGCATTTAAGGAACTAATTATCAGCCATTTTATTCTCAGATAAGATATATTTTTAGTACGCAATATTATTGAATTACCATAATATCTATTTCTCGATTTACATATGTCTTACAACAATCGGTTTGAATTAGCTAGGTTATAAATAACATGTCTATTTTTAAAGCTTATGATTATGCAAGTGATATTCCGATGTTACAATAAAGTTTTTGTGTGTTCTTATTCTTGTCTCGAAAGTTGAACGGAACGAAATGACGTAATGGTTGATTATTTCAAGGTGGGGCATTCGCACAAAAAAGGAATAATTGATTTCATATACTTTCTCGGTATGAGATACGGAACAGTGTCATTTAGGCGGAAATTTTTGAATTCGGAATATTCGTTTCGAGGTAAACTCATCATCTCTGCTCATTATTTGGTAACCGCCTTATGACGTAAGTCGCTGTTCCTGGAAACATGTTTTAATTACAATAATAAAATCTTCAACAAAAAGAAAACAAACATATTTTTTACAATGCTCCGGGCCATCGATCTTAGATCTTACAATGATCGTTAGCGTTTTTTTCGTTGTTAAATTGCCTCTGGTAAAATTTGATAATTATTATTACATGTTTGTGATCGTAATTTACTAATAAAAACGATAAAAATAATGATTTTAACATGTGGACTGGTTAACTCATTGTAATGGGTCTAAATATATATTGCATTTTTTTACGAAATCAAAATATACTGTTGGTGGACTACGTGCGTTTATAGTTGCTGATAGATTAAATTAAATCTTTGGTCTCCTTTCTTGAAAATTACAAATACATACAAATCAATAAAATTTAAAAAAAACAGGTCAATTATTTTGCGAAAGCCTTCCTCTTCTGTGATGTTAAGGGAGCAAATATTCTCTTGGACAGCCGAAATTATTTTATATATGCTTTTGCTTGATCTTTATCCCCTTTTTAGGGAAGGCATTTTAGCTGTTCTAGAACTCTTTGAGAAAATCCACATCACTAGAAAAATGGAAGAAAAATTATATGTAATTCTTATGATAGCCCGACAGATCATTTCCAGATGATTAACTAAGTGATCATAATCTATAGTCCTATATATGACAGTCAGGCAAATAGAAATATATAAGAGAAATTGATATAAAAAGAGAATAGTGAATAGTATTTCGTATAAAACCAAATGTTTTGCAGAAAATATTTCAAAGAGAAATGGATTATGATCACTTGGAAATTAGGTATGGTAAAACACATCTTGAAGATGTTATCATTCGCAGCTGAAGTACCCGCTGCAAAAAATCTGATGAAAGTCTGCAGATGCATATATAACTCGTCTAACACGATTTGCATATCTGTACAACTGAAAATAAGCAAAGAAATAAGTCATACAGCCGTTTTTAGGTAGAGTAAGAGATAGGGAAATTCCAACTAAATTAGTGGGCACACCGACTTGTGATTTTAATTAAGACAAGTCAAGATTGTGTTCAGAAAATGAAGAATCGAAGAATCGCCAAAAACAATAGAAAAACTTGAAAATTAAAGTTTGCTGGAAGTTGAGATCTGTCCTTATTCAACGATGCTACGAGAAAAGGGTAATTTATTCAATCCACACATAGTACAAACAATTAAAAAGTCGACAAGAGGATGGAATTATCGATGAGAATTCTAAACAAATAGATACTAGTACTATTAGAATTATTTTTTGTTACATAAAAACTACAACAATATGAAGAACAACAAAACAATCTGGGACCATTCACGGAGAAGTGCAATCTACAATTATTTAGTAACCCATCATTTAAAGATAAAATTATAGTAGCTGATCTAGAAGATGAATTCTTTCCTCAAATTAATGTCACAAATACTAAAGGCTTAAAAATTTAATCTCAAAAATGCAACAATGAAATGCAAAGTTAATTGAATAGAAGGCATTCTGCAAGGACGGAATATTGGTTGAATTTGGGTAACCCTTATATGAGAATTCGGTTCGAATTCAAATTCGGGCATGCATGTTGTGACATTTCAAATATAATTTGAAAACATTACAAAAATCGGTCATTGCTGAATAGCCTTGTAGCTTAAGTTAATTTCCTCTTTATCACTCAGCACCCTAACATATTCCATCCAACATCCTTACTTTAATTTAAAAAAAAATTGAGACAAGTAATGCAGCTTAGATACTGCATTAATGCTTATTGGGAAAAATCCGAGTTGATAATAAATCAAAACAAAAATACATAGTACCAAGGGTTAGAAAAATTTATAACAGATATAACCTAGAACCTAATTTCTATCAAAAGCGACAATTAAAAGCAAATAAAGGATACCATTTTAAATTATTAGATTAGTAAAAATAACAATTTAAGTTTATCTATAATCCCAATTTAAATATGTATATGAAAATGAACCTCTGATGAGTCAGCCTATATAATTTTTATATATATATATACATATATATATATATATATACAGGGTTATTCACGGTATACGGCACGGAATATTGTGGCCAAAATACGTGACTTTCAAAAAGTTTCACTTTCGGGATATATGGGAGTCTATTAGGGCTACTTTTTAAAATTATTTTCATAATATACAGGGTGTCCCAAAAACCCTAAAAGTATCAAAGTTGTGTTTTTTTTTAATGAAACACCCTGTATTTTATTGCATTTTTGGATCCGTCTATAAAAATAAGTATGTGTTTTAATAAGGTTTTTATTACATAAACCTTAAGGTTTTTGAATTAATTTGAATTTTGTAAAAATGTAACCTAATTTTCGTGTTTCAAATACATAAAAAATAATTAAGTTATGCATACCAAATTTACACTGAAGTATAACAATAGATCATATTTTATTTTCCAAGTATAATAAACTTGACATCTTATGCCGGGTGTAAAAAAATTGGAATTATACAAATGAGAACTTTAAATGACTATAACTTCAATTATTTAAATGGAACGCTATATTTATTAATTTATCAGCAAATGCACGTTTTAATTACCTATCGAATGGTATTTAAATCTTAATTGTTAAGTCTTCTCGTTTTTACAGAAAACGCCAAAATATTGTTTATTGCACCGTTTTAGTACTTTTAAAGTAAAAATTTTAATGTATCTAGTTTTCTATCGTATTTAAAAGCGTCAGATAATTAATTTAGTCGTCTTCTTTAGTTTAAAAAGGATGTCTTTTGTTATAGTTGTGTTATTTTGCGTTTTTGTGTTAGATCGTTAGTAATCGTTATTGTTTGAATATGGTTGTTGTATGTCATAGTAAAAAATGAAAATTTACACAGATTTTCTTATACTGAGGTTTTTATAACTGTCACTTCCAATTTCTTTAAACTGGTTTAATAGTCTCTCAAAAATGGCTGGCTTAGGGTGATTTCTTTCGGGAAACCTTTAAGTATAAACTCGACAAGCCAATAAACAATTTTGATGATATTCTCCAGGCATGAAAATAATGCCAATAACCCCTTCTTTTGAGTAAATCTTCATTTTTTACCAAAAAATACAACAGTGATGTTCAAACAATAACGATTACTAACGATCTAACACAAAAATGCAAATTAAGACAACTATAACAAAAGACAGGCTTTTTAAACTAAAATGACAGACTAAATTAATTATCTGACGTTTTTAAATACCATAGAAAACTAGATACATAAAAATTTTTACTTAAAAAGTACTAAAACGGTGCAATAAACAATATTTTGGCGTTTTCTGCAAAAACGAGAAGACTTAATACTTAAGATTTAAATACCATTCGAAAGGTAATTAAAACGTGCATTTGCTGATAAATTAATAAATATAGCGTTCCATTTAAATAAATGAAGTTATAGCCATTTAAAGTTCTCGTTTGTTTAATTCCAATTTTTTTACACCCGGTATAAGATGTCAAATTTATTATACTTGGAAAATAAAATATGATCTATTGTTACATTTCAGTGTAAATTTGGTATGGATATTTTAATTACTTTTTAAGTATTTGAAACATGAAAATTAGGTTAAATTTTTACAAAATTCAAATTATTTCAAAAACCTTAAGGTTTAAGTAATAAAAATCTTATTAAAACACACACTTATTTTGATCGAAGGATCCAAAAATGCAATGAAATACAGGGTGTTTCATTAAAAAAACACAACTTTGATACTTTTAGGGTTTTTGGGACACCCTGTATATTATGAAAGTAATTTTAAAAAGTAGCCCTAAGAGACCCCCATATATCCCCAAAGTGAAACTTTTTGAAAGTCACGTATTTTGGCCACAATGTTCCGTGCCGTATAGCGTGAATAACCCTGTATATATACCGGGTGTGGCACTTAAGACGCCTCGGACCATAGCTCCCTTACGATAAAAGCTATCGAAAAAAATCTAAGAGCAAAGTGGTGCATAATTACCGTCGCTATGTTTCAAAAATATTTCTAATCATCAGTGGCGTGCCGTACTCCAGTGGCGTACCAAACTTATGTTTTTTTTAAATGGAATGCCCTATTTTTTATTGCAGATTTGGAAAGTGCTCGGAGAGTACTTATTTTTTTATCTAACATGTTATACCCTTCACTTTAGCGGTTTCGCTGTTATAACCCCTTCTTTCAAAATTGCGCCACATTTTTGAGATTTTTTTGTAGAGAAACTAATTGACGCCGGCGCCTAAATTTTGAATTGAGGTACAGGTTAAGACCTCGTAAACCTTCATATAATTTTTTTTCGGGTTTATAGAAAAAAAATAATTTTTGATTGATCAAATGGCACCCCCCTAAAAAAATACAGCGTTGTACAGCCAAAACTCTAAATTTTTCATTGGTACAAAAAAATACACATTGCATAACAAAATTTCGGAGAAAAAAGGATTTTCATCGCAAATGTCGGGAAACGTTTTCCGTTCCCAAGTGTGCCATGAGAAAACAAAAACACAAATACGGTCAACTTAATAGTATGTACCTATTTATTCAACATGATATGAAAAATGCAGATAAAGAAAATTTAACAACTTAAACTAAATGTTCAAAATGACGACCTTCCTGCTGGAGGCATAACCGCAACTTCGACTCACAGGCTCTAGACACTGCCCTAAGGACTTCTGGTGATATACCGCGGAAAGCCGCGCGGATTCTCTCCCTCATATCCTCGACAGTAGTTGGTACCGTCCTGTAAACCTCGTCTTTGATATGGCCCTAAAGGAAGAAGTCAAGGGGAGTGAGGTCTGGTGATCTTAGCGGCCACCTCACAGGACCCCCATGACCAATCCAGGAGTCCGGAAACGTTTCATCGAGAAATTCCCGAACGATACGGCTATTATGTGCAGGAGCCCCATCGTGCTGGAAAACTATCTGTCGTAGAGCGGCTAGAGGGACATTTTCGAAGAGATCATCCAAGTCGTCGCGAAGGAACCTCAAATAACTGTTGCCGTTCAGGTGCCCCTCGATGAAATAAGGACCCAACAGGTGTTCTCCAAGTATGCCTCCCCAAACATTCAGCGACCATATTTGCTGGTGGTTTATCTCATTCGCATGGCGTGTGGGTTTTCATCGGCGTAATAATGGTAGTTGTGGCGATTGACATACCCATTTCTATGGAACGTCGCTTCATCAGAAAATAATACGCGCATAAGAAATAATTTCTCCTGCTCAATTTTGTTGATAGCCCACGTGCAGAAATCTTGCCTCGCATGAAAATCTTGAGGTTGCAATTCTTGGTGCAGTTGAATCTTAAATGGACGGAATTTGTACTTTTGAAGAACACGATGTACGGATCGCGTTGAAATATCGTGATTCCTACTAATATCACGGATACTGGTATGAGGATCTTTAATAACTGCCTCCAGAACCTGCAGTTCATTATTTTCGGTAAACACTGCCTTCTTTCTAACTCTCCTTGGCCGTTTCACACTTCCCGTAGTAGTAAATCTTTCCAACACTTTTTGAAACGCACGTTCATTTGGATGTGCCCTGTGCGGATATCTCGCAGCGTACACTCGTGACGCCAAGAAACAATTATTGTTACATTCTCCAAGAATAAATATCATGTCAACCATTTCCTCTTGAGTTCGGAACATTTTTAGAACGTTTATCAAAAATGACTTATGGCTGCTACTGGCGTCTAATAATTTACTTTGACAATTACCAATCTTTTATTTTCTCATGGCACACTTGGGAACGTAAAACGTTTCCCGACATTTGCGATGAAATTCCTTTTTTCTCCGAAATTTTGTTATGCAATGTGTATTTTTTTGTACCAATGAAAAATTTAAAGTTTTGGCTGTACAACGCCGTATTTTTTTAACGGGGTGCCATTTGAAATTTTCGAAAAAAATGACAACATGCGAAGATCAATCAAAAATTATTTTTTTTTCTATAAATTACCCGAAAAAAAAATTATGTGAAGGTATACGAGGTCTTAACCTGTACCTCAATTCAAAATTTAGGCGCCAGCGTCAATTAGTTTCTCTACAAAAAAAGCTCAAAAATGGGGCGCAATTTTGAAAGAAGGGGTTATAACAGCGAAACTGCTAAAGTGAAGGGTATAACATGTTAGATAAAAAAATAAGTACTCTCCAAGCACTTTCCAAATCTGCAATAAAAAAATAGGGCATTCCATTTAAAAAAAACATAAGTTTGGTACGCCACTGGAGCACGGCACTGATGATTAGAAATATTTTTGAAACATAGCGACGGTAATTATGCACCACTTTGCTCTTAGATTTTTTTCGATAGCTTTTATCGTAAGGGAGCTATGGTCTTAAGTGCCACACCCGGTATATAACTTATTATATATGCCCTATTTTTTTGTATTTGTACGGATTTCTTTTATTTTGTCTATCCATAGTCCAAAAAGAAACTACATCCACTTTTGCAAATGATTGATTTTTGGCTATCCATTATATCCGAAATTTAATAAAAAGAATATTTGAAAATTACAGTTTTATTTTAACTTTGCTTTTGGATTGATTATAAATGTAGAAATAACTTATACATTTTGATCCTCTGATGTATAGAAATGTGCATGTGCTTGATATGTTTAAAATCTGTGAAAATTTTTGTGAGTACTTATTTAGATTTATTAACGGAAAGAAAACTGTATTTTATAAGGGTAGTGTACCAGCCACGTGGTCCCTCCGCCATGATATTTGTGAATTTATGTGTTTATAAATAAATCAATTATTTTAAAGGATTACCCATCATTTTAAAGTGCCAATGATGAAAGGTCGTCCATCAGGCTTCAGGCCCAGACCAATAATGCTTTACTTACTCTAATGCGGCAACAACCCTTTTTGCAAATGATCGGTAGTTTGTTAGTATTTTATTAAAACAACAAAAGATCTTTTGAAAGGCGAGTGTAAGTGTTATTTTGTGAAATTGTACCATACAAAATATTTAGCTAATTAACTTGCTAGAATCGTTTAAATTGGCGCGTTATATACAAAAACTAAGTTCTTTAAATTGACACGTATATTTATTGACTATTTTTTTATAATTAAGTAACAATTTAATAATATCTTGAATCGAAGTATTTCTGATCTATTTAATAGTTACATTTTTTGGTTATTAATCCACTTGACAACAATACGTAAATAAACTTTAACTGAAATGTAAATAACAAACAAAACAAACAAAGCCCCAAAACAAAACAAGGTGACACAGAGGCGGGTAACATCGTAGAGGGAACAAAAATGGCCAGGACGAAGTTGTCTATAAACCGGAACGAAAAAAATGGTTCCATGCTGGTAAATACAAATGTGATTATTTGGAGGAAAATCTACGATCAACATTAAAAACAAAATTGGAGACTTGCCAGTTACTATTGAAACAATTGAACGTACTGATCGGGAACACAAGAAAAATATAAATGTTTTAAAATTGGCATCCCGCTGGACTCGGCAGATTTATTAACTGATCCAGATTTGTGGCCAAATGGCATAAGAGTAAGTGAATATAATTTTTTTCGAAAACAATTTCGCCCAAATAACCGAGTTACAAAACACCAAAGATCTAGAAATTAAAGTAATTCACCAAAATATTCGAAGTATTCTTAATAAATCAGATGAGTTAGCAATAATAGCACAAAATATCAACCCAAATATAATGTGCATCACCGAGACATGGTGTAACCAACTCAATAAAAACTATGTTCACATAAAAGGATACAAAAAAATTGCCGATTACATTCGTAAAAGGCACCAACATGGAGGATGTATGATTCTTGGAGATGATAGCTTCGAATATTCAAAAATTAATAATATCCCACAACACTGTGTTGAATCAGTAATAGAATGCGCTGGATGTTCTGTAATAATCAACTCAGTTAGGATAGCAATACTTTGTGTTTATCGGCCTCCATCAAGGGATGTAAATACGTTTATGGATAAACTTACTGATCAAAACCATAAATACATTATAATGTGTGGCGACTTTAATATCGATGGTTCAGTCAAATCAAGAAATACTTATCAATAAAATAAAGTCACCGACCAGAATTCAGAATTCAGCTAACAGACAGGGGCATGACTAGCACACAGATAGATTACATGTTAAGTAAAATGCCGCTAAATAACTGGAACTGTATAAACACAAATCTTCATATTTCCGACCACCACGCGCAAATATTCATTGGCTATACTTCAGTTACAGAGACAGTAACAAGTGAACAACATATAAAATTTCGAAAATCGAGGCAGATCAACGATAATAATGTAAATGATCTAAAACATTACTTACAAAAAACGGACTGGAATTTCATCGAAACGGGTAATGTTAATAATGCATTCGAATTATTTCTTAATGAGATTACATATTATTTTAATATATCATGCCCCCTGTTACGAAAACGTCTTCACAATACAAATCGTAGGTGGATAACTGATGAGATAAAATCATCTAGCCAGAACCTCAAAATGACATACCGTCTCATGCTAGAAACTGGCACGGAGGGAATTAGAAACATGTACCAAAACAAAGATGAATTGCAGGGCGAGAAGAATAAATATGAAACCATTGGTATTAAAAACGAGGATGGAATACTTGTTAAAGATACCACAGAAGTAGCAAACATGTTTGCCGAATATTTCTCCACGGTGACAGATTATAAAATAAATATGCATTTTGGAAATAACAAATCGGAAGAACTACATCAGCAATCAATGCAAAATCGATGTTTTTGTTACCAGTTGCCGAGGCAGAAATCTATAACATAGTAGCCGATTTGATAAATGGTAAAAGTCCAGGTCAAGATGGGATTACCTCGAAGCTATTAAAAGGTATAATTATGGAAATCTGCAAGCCACTACAATATTTGATAAATTTAGCATTTACTAATGGTATATTCCCGTCAGTATTAAAAATATCAAAAATTATTCCGATCCACAAAGCGGGATCAATGACGGAGTTAGATCAATGCCGTCCAGTATCACTGCTGGACCTCTTCTCAAAGATATTAGAAAAAACTTTGACTACTAGACTGCAACGCCATATAAAGAGATATAACATACTCAGCAATTCCCAGCATGGATTTAGAGAAAACCGATCAACTGAGACAGCCGGAGTGGATCTAGTGGAGGAGATAGCGAAAAACATCGACGAGGGAAAATACGTAGCGGGACTGTTTTACGACTTCTCGCGTGCATTTGATACAATTGACGTTAAATTTGTGCGTGAAAAGTTAAGTGTGCTTGGAATTCGCGGAAATGTGCTCGATCTCGTTACCTCATTTCTTAGTGATCGAATACTATATGTGCAGATTGGCGAAAGTGTATCCCATCAGTGTGATCTAACCAAAGGTATCGTGCAAGGATCGACTTTAGGCCCACTACTGTTCCTCTTGTTCATAAACGATTTGTCTGAACATATTACCACAGGCCGTATGATCAATTTTGCAGATGACACTGTTATTATTATTGCTGCCAACACCCAAGAAGAACTTAATCAGAAAATTCAGGAGTCAAATGAAATTATGTACAACTGGTGTAACAAAAATAATCTAATACTTAATTCAGACAAAACTACAGGATCCAATTTTATAATCGGAAGCCTCCAGATAACCCAATTGAAAACAACACCAATTGGGTAAAATACTTAGGTACTTACGTTGACGAGAAAATGTCTTGGGTAAAACAAGTTGATCATGTAATATCAAAGTTAAACTCTGCTTATTATGCCATACTTAAATTAAAATGTAAATTTGACAAATGCACATTGATGGAAACATACTATGCTTTAGCGTACACACATATGACATTTAACATACTTATGTGGGGCCGAGCAGACATTTCTCGAGTATTTACTGCACAAAAGAAAATCATTCGTCTCATCTTTGGTTTAAAGAGAATGGAGACATGTCGTAATACTTTTGTTAATCAGAAAATACTAACGATGGCAAGTGTGTACATATATAAATGCTCACTGTATGTTTTCAGGAATGATAGCGCATTTGTTAAAAACAATAGTACTTATAACTATCAAACGCGACACGGGCCGAGTATTAGAATGAGAGCTCATAATACTACAATGTATGAAAAAACTGCACGGTACGCATGCGCACAAATATATAATAAACTACCAGATGAAATAAAAAAATTCACCGAAATAAACGTATTTAAACGTAAACTAAAATTGTTTCTCATAGAAAAATATTGTTATGATCTCTCTGAATACTACTCGACTAATATGTGATAGCTTGTGATAATTTTAACTCAATGAGAGACGTAATTAAATTAGTAAATCCGTCCCTTATACTTGATTTTAAAATGTTTTAAATTATTGTGTCAGTCCTTTTACATTCTTTAATATGTTTTAAATTATTATGTCCGTCCTTCTACCTACAATTTTAATATGTTTATATTGTATATTTTATATATGACCCAATATTATTTTTTTAAATTTATATTTATATATGTATATATGACACTCACATCCACAGCAACCTATGGTAATGTAATTTATATTAATATGTAGTTTGTTTAATGTGGCAACGTGAAATAAAGGAATTTGAATTTGAATTTTAATTTGAATTTGAATTTGAATTTAGACGTCGTATCTCTGTTGCACAATCTCTATGGTTGCTGTATTCGTCTAGAGCCTAATTTAGAATTTGGACTAGTTTCACCTTCTACAAGTACACTTAAACTACCTTCAGAATACCTTAAACGTTAATTTGCAACGACGAATAAAAAATAAAAGCAAAGTTTCTTCCAAAAGTTTTTCCATTTTTACGATGCTCTCTATAGGGTAACAATTTCGAAATATGTAGTTTGTCCAATATTTATAGATACATTCAAGAATTGAATTTATAGATTATGCATGGATATTGGTATTAGTATTTCCTGTAACCATTTTTAAATAAAAATATACACAAATAAAAAAAAACTGAATTTTCTTCTTCTCTTCATATATTTTAAACATTTGTTTGTTCCTTTATGCCCTGACAATGGGTGTTAAATAGATATAATATTTAAGAAGGTTAATATCACATTTGTTTAAAGTGAAAGTGTTTTTATTTTTATTGATTAAAATGTGTCACGAAGAGACAAACATGTAATTAACTCCCGTTAATATGGTGATATATTTATTTATTTATTTTCTTGTTTTAATTCGGTGCTAATACAAAAACCTAATACATACTAAAATAATATAAATAATATTCATCCAAAATTTAGAATTCACGAGAATTGGGCAGAGTTCATCCTAGATGATCTTCGACTCGTACCCTACTTCTTCTGGCGCTGCTGTCGTACAGGAACTCATCAGAAACCATTGAATCATATTTAGGTTTATTTTTGCCAAATATTTAGGCATTTTTGTCTCTAATGTGGGAATTATATATATCATAACAACAACAATAATAATGATATCACATGGCAAGGGCTCTTTAAGGATCAGAAACGAGAGGAAGTAAATAGGTGAAAGTTTGTAGAAGTGTACTATATATGAGTAGATACTTGAGGCACTCGAAAGAGGAGTATGTGAATAATGGGTGACTAAATGGATAGAAAATAAAAGCAAAAAGGAAATGGTACAAGTATAATTGTGTGTCAATGAAGTTTTCTTTTATGCCTGATCCCTGGAACATATTTAGTTTAGGTATTTTAGAATTTCTAATGCTAGTACAACTATTTTATAAGCACTCTCTGAATGAACAGCCATTAGGTCCTTTATTGGTTGTCTCTATGATATTTAATCTGGCAGAACTTGAATAACAACCAGTGAGCGATTTGGTAATCAAACAATTCTTAGGTGGCATGTTTTCTAATGGTTTACTTGAGTTTTCTCATGAATATTTTAAGAAGAAGGATCACAATCATAATAGTTGGATATGGTATGCTAACTTTAGATAACTGCGAGTTTTTGGTTAGACAACGATCGATCACATTTTAAAAAGATTATTTCATTTTTTGGAGCGGTGAGTTAGACAATACACATTGCGGCTAACAGATATATTACGACTGTCCTTATTATAATATGAATTATATTTATGTAACGTTATAGATGATGAATCTGGAATTCAACGTAGATAAGACCTGCATGTGTGTGGTCTTGAGTATCTACTTTAACTCCTCCCCTACAAAGCATGTTGGTGTAGCAGGATTGCGAGATTAAATGATGATATTTTTCATTTTCTGGGTTACTAGGATTTTCTTCTGGTTTAGACGTATTTTCGTGAAAATTCGGTAGATTAAGTAGGTTAATATTATGGTTACAATTATGTACAGGATTATTGTCTAAGTAACTCTAAGTTTATGTGTAATCACTTAATATTTTTTTAGTTGTTATTTTTGTTAATCTAGTCCATGTTCAATTATATTAAATTGGGTATAATTCATTTTGCCCAAGTCAATAACTTCGTCGAATGGTTTGATGTTAAATTGTTTACGCAATTGTTGTTGATATTGTAAATTTAGTTTGGGGAGTTCAAATGCTTTAAAATTCGTTTTTTTGTTGTTTGGTATGATTTTATTCGTTTTTTCAACGTAAATTTCACACGATATGTTTAATTCTAATAAATATGTTTTAGTGGAATATTGTCTTTGTTTTTCGCATTTTTTCATTGCTATTTTTTCGTTTGGAATTACTATTTATCTTCAAAATTTTGGTATCATCACTATATTTTCTGATTTTGGTTCAAATGGCAATTTATCGTTGGTGATCTGTTTATTTATCGATTCTAATTTTTCTAATTTCCAATTTTTCAAATATATTGTTATATTAATTGTAATTATATAATGGTTCTTCAATTGCTGAATGCAAAATTAAAATTTGATCTTTAATTATCGTACTTTTAGTATCATTATCATCAAAATTCCCAGTCAGGATTTTGATAATTGATCCTTGACCATCAATTAAACCTCTTCTTGTTCCTTTATTATTAGGAGAGATAGAGAGACAAACATATTTATTTATTATTTATTACATAGTATTATTAATAACAATTATATTTGATTTTTTTTTAAAGGCTATCGACCCATGGTCTTTCTGCCAGTCTTTGTTAGATATTATTGTTAGTTGTCCGTTGATGATTATGTTTATGAATAATGAAAAGATGTTATGAATTCGAAAATGGTTGTGGAAGGATGTTTGGTTTTAGGGGGGTGTAATGGCTTGCGGGGTAAACATAGGTGCTTGAGGATGTCTTGGATATTAGGGTTAGTGGCAAATTTTGTAGCAAGGTGGTTCCAGGTGGTTTTCAATGGGAATTACTTGAGTTTTTTTGATACAATAGTGTGTTGGAAGGATTGTGTAGAGGGTTATTGGAATGCCTTAGTTTTGTTAAGGTTCGCAGGGCCGATCGTTCACACACCTGCAAGTTTCTCAGAACAGGAGGGCGGGAATTTAGGAAAAGGATTGCTGCATAGTCCAACAGAGGCCGACATATCATTTTGTAAATATTTACTGCTGTTTCTATGAAAATTCCTTGGTTTTTGAATAAAAATTGCAAATTTTGAGCTCTGTTTTTAATTTTCGTTTTAAGAGTTTGGGAATGGTGTTTCAAGGACAGTTTAGGATCAAAGGTAATTCCAAGATTTGCAGGTTGCGGATGGTGTAATATATGAATTATTTATGTTAATACCAAATGGAGATGTGTATGCACGATAAAAGGGGATGAAAAGATGGGATTTATTGGGATTTATGGTTATTCTCCATTTGGAAAACCAGTGTTGTAGAGTATCGATAAGCCCTTGCAGTGTACTGAGGGCTTTAGGGATTGTATTGCTATATGCAATAAGTGCTGTATCATCAGCAAATAGAAGACAATATGCAGACGGATTAAAGTGATTGGGATTAGGGTTGTATATGTCATGCACAAAGATGTTATAAAGGAGTGGGGATAGGATGTTTGCTGTTTGACTGTTGGAGGTGATTTCTAGAGGAAGGTGAGTAGATCTATTTTGCAGGAAACCGAACTGGTAAGGAGGAATGGCATGGGAAATGTGGTGGAGAAGCTTGTTTTTTATTATGGATTCGTATATTTTCCCCAGAACCGGAAGCAAGGTGATAGGTCTATAACTGTTTATCTTTAATGGATCGGCGTCTTATGTGATTACACATGTTATTATACCTTGCTTGCACTCCTGGGAAATAATTGGTTTCGGTATAGTAAATTTAGGATTTGGATTATGTACTTGTGGATATGCTCAGGTAATGTTTTTAGGATGAAACGGGTTATGGTATCATAACCAGGCGCCGTGTTTTTTCCTTTATGTAATACTTAAAAGTACTCTTCGTCTTTTATGTCATCATTTGAAGTATATATAGGGTGGGTTCTTTTGAATGAGGAATACTCGTAATTGACGTGGGAAAGAAAGCTGTCATCGTATGTATTGTTTGGTTTCGTCGTGTAACTGTCTTCAAAGTAGTTTGCGAATAAATTCGCTTTCTTATTTTCGTCAGTCACTGTCTCGTTAGTCATGGGGTTTAGAATTTTCTGGAGATAGTAATTTTTTGTATTTGCATAGTTTTTTTATGCTAGTTCAGTATTATCTTCCCCTTTTCGTATTAATGTCTTCACATACACTAAACCATCTGTCCTGTTTATATTCTTTTATTAGTTTATGAATGTCTTTGTTTATGCTGTTAAATTTTTGTTTTATGTGAGATTCTTTCTCGTCAAAAAGTCTCTGTATAGTTGTCATTTGTATTTAATCAGTCGTAATATATATATATTTAGTAAGAGGATATTTGTAGAGAGATTTGGTAGAGGTACGAGTATATTTTCTAATAGATTCTGACAAATGATTTATAAAAAGGGAAATTGTGGAAAGGTCAATATTATGCTGTGTATTAATAAATTCCCACATGTCCCTTGTCAGTTTGTTTATGTCACAGTCTTGATATCTGTAGATTGTCTTGGGGGGTGTGGGAATAGGAGGATTCATTTTTAGGGAAAACCGAATAGACAGGTGATCTGAAAATAGGTCTGGAATTAACGTTACATTATGAATTATATGTTGGATGTTACTGGTACAAAGGAGTTGGCTGGTTATTTGGCATTATGAATGTAGCGGGAGTAGTGATGCGCAAAAAGTTTGAGTCGGACATAAAAGAGGCGAGTTGTTTTCGTTTGATATGATCGTATGATCGTAGAGGGAAGCTTTTGTCAGAATGGTATCTTCAATTTGGGACATAGGATGTATATAAACTAGGAATATGTGTAGGGAAAATAGGGGTAATTCGATTGTGCAGTGCAAACATTCATTGAGGGGATTGTTAAGTCTGGGTGGATTGCATTTTCCTAGTTTAAGTTCTGGTCGCACCGCTACAATCGAACCTTTACGTTGGTTCTGATTAGGAGAAGAGAAGGGCATATTATTAGAATTAATATGGATTATTTTTTTAATTTTTATCGTTCTTATAATAATGATTACATTATACGAGTTATAAAGTTCTTTTTTATTTTCTGGTGAATTTTCTATTGTACTTTTGAGCCGATGAAAATGTTTTTGAAGCGATTGGAACTCTATAATTATATTGGTTATACTTGTATGACTAATAATTTATGATATTTTGGGCGGTAACAGTCCTGGGTTGCTATTTTTTAAATCATGAATTTTCAGTGTTACCCGTTCAGAGTAGAATGAACAGAATATTATATTATTGAATTCAGCGATGTATGTCCGGTTTCCAGGTTTTCCTAATCTAAATGTTTTGGTGAATCGTCGATGTTGGATTTAATTCCGAATGCAGGTTTCAAGGTCTCTGACGTATTGATATGGATCCCTGTAGACCTAACCGATGGTTCGGAGCGGATAAAGCGATTTTTGTCTTTTTACCATTCGACAAATCTTACCGACTGCGCCAGTTGGTCAGACAACTATCAATCGACTTTCTAGGAAGTTTATTTTATTTTTTGGCGCGGTGAGTTTAATAATACATATGCGACAATTGCGACTAACATATATATTTCGACTGTCCTTATTACAATATGGGTTATATTTATGTAACGTAATAGATGATGACTCCAGAATTCTAGATAGATAAGAACTGCACGTGTGTGGCCTTGGATATCTGCCTTAACTAAAGTAAATGTGTATATCTTTAGCCTATTGGCACAGAAAAAAAAATACGTGAGCGTATTATATGCAATTTAGTTTGCACATATAAAAAGTTGTGATAATAATTGATAATTTTCCCACAATTACTCACAAAAAATCACAATTGCTAATAAACCAAATCTTTGTAATGGCGAACTAAGTCACTTAATTTCCTTAGGGATACTTTGACGGCTAGGATTCTTAATGATAATTACTAATTACCTCAATGGTATGGGAATTTAACTTAAGATGACCATTTTACAGGACACCGAGTAAATAAGTTTAAATAAAAAAATAACTACATTGTACATCACTATTTCCATATGAAATTATGTTTACTCATTTTGGGTTTAAGTTATAGTTGAAATCACAAAATAACATTACTTATTGTTTATTTAAATCATATTGCAAACATACATTTTACTTGCAATTTACCAACCTGACGTAGTGCGGAACCTAAATTGTTGGCAGCTCGTTGCATATGGTGATAACTTTAACTAAAAACAACCAAATTATAAATTTTTACAAAAATTTTACTCCATAAAACTTACCAACTTTATCCAAACGAGCGCATAAATACAAGTTTAGTTGATATTCATTTTCCTGCACTTGGTATTCTCCATCAGTATAAGTGACACATAGAGAATTCCGATTGATAACAATATCATTGTCTGGATTAGCGATTGTTAGCTCATTAAATTTATACCTCTTATCACATTTTGGCGTTACACACAATCCACTGCAATATTTAACATCTAAAAATTTATTTATTCTGATTTATAAAATGCCTGTTATGTAAGAAAGAGAAATGGTTGATAGTTATAATAATAACATTAACAAAATGTATTAAAATCCTTTAGTTCGTTGTAGAGTGTATAGTCACATTTAAACAATCTAAAATACACTTATTCATTTATTAGTTTATTCAACAGAAATAATTTCATTTAAATTAGTGTTGCTTTGTACTATTCGTAACACGCAAATTAATTTTGTTTTATTCAATGTCTGTCGACATTATTATTAATAACAATAACAGCAATCTTCATGGCTATAGACCGTAGGCCATTTAGCTTGACCTGTTGTATAATAATTTCATTAAATTAAGTCAGCATTATTCATCATATTCCAAATATAAAATAATAAAAATTACGCTTTGATCTTTCGCTTTTAATCTGAAAAGTTAGGATGATGTATTCTAATTATACAAGGGATGGTTCGAAAGTAGCATTCATTTGCATGGTGCAGAACGCTGGTGAATGGAGTTTAAATTAAAGTCTATAAACATGTATTTTTGTGAAATAATGGACTAACATGTAATTACTGTCGTAGCTATTTTCATAAGTGTGTATATTTATTTACCTGAAAAAATCATTGAATTTGAGAAAATTTTGGATACTGGCGTATGCGGGTGACATGGTGATTTTTGGGGACAGATAAAAGAGGTGATGCAGAGAGTAGATAGGTATATGGACAAAAGAGAACTGCAGGTGAATTAAAGTGGATGCGACTTATGGATAGTGGAAGGGAAGGGGAGATGGTTGAGAGAGTAAAGAAATTGAAATACTTGGGCTTGATATTTAAATGCACATGTAGATACGGTGAGTACGTCAAATGGGTACAGGGGAAATACAGGAAAGTATGGGGCACCGTGAGGAAGAAGTGGAGAAAATGTTTTTCAGGCAATTTCCAATTGGCGTGCAAGCCATGGGATGCGAGTATGAAGCATGTATAGTATAGAAACATGGGGAATAAAGAAGTATTAATGCATTGAAGCAGATTTTGGGGATTAAAAGTTCAACGTTTGGGTACATATAATGATTGGAGAATAGGATAAATGTATAGGCATGGTTGAATGAGAACTAGAAGGAGTTTAAGATTCCGGAAAGGCAAGAATGTATCGGGACGAGCACATATAATCCGAGGTATGAAAGGTGGTTTCTCACGTAAAGATAATGTTACTCTGGTACGAGCTAGATGTGATTTGAGAGAGAGAGAGAGAGAAGAAGGAAGGTTTTGGGTGGGAGAAAGGTATAATAGGTGTGTGCTGTGCACGAATGGGATGGATACATGGAGTCATTTGGAAGAAGACTCTGAAGGTTTGTATGAGGAGTGGTTGAGGTTAAACGGGAGGGCAACAGAATAGATGCAAGGTAATGGAGATGGTTGAAAAGTTTTGGTGTGGCTTGATTTTTTATCCTGCCAGGGTTTTAAATTTTATATATAATAAATTATATAATTGATTAATTTAGTATATATACAAATTAGTTTAATTGAAATGCTTTAATCTAATATAGTAAATGTGATGTTTTGTTTTATTTATACGTACCATCTAATCCCATTGCTGAGAGTCTGTCATATTCAAGTCTCATTTGGCAATAATTTGAATAAAGCGTCGATGTTCCTCCATTTTTCAAACATACTGGATCATACTCCATAGTGCATGCAGAACATGCTGCTATGTACACTAAAGTTACGACTGAAAAATAATATGATAAATTTTATAAAATTCAAAGTGTAGATTTTCAATAGTTTCAATAATTATTTACTGAACTATGAATTCACCTGAAGTATAGTGGAATATATGTAACAATAAATAGTCATAAAAATCTAAAATAGTGTATATTTTTTCTTGAGATTAAATATATATTTAAATGCAATAATAAATAACATATTTGCTCGGTATTTGAATTTTAGAATTGATTAAAATGCAATTAAAGCGAGTGGATTTTTTAAATATTTGTATAATAATAAATTTTATTGTAATAAACCAGGTTTTAAGATAAAATAATTTAATCAATGTGCAATTTATAGATCATCATCAAGAATTATATTGGGTTTCTCACTATAACAATCAAATGCGACTTTTATAGAACAAATAATGTATTGACCATTTTTTTCAATGACTTTTGCCATATTTCGGGTAGCATCAATTTAAGCAAGTGCTATTTGACTCCATTGTCAAGAGTTTTGCACAGATCGAAATAAATTGAAGCCGAAAGATGCAAGGACTGCTAAGCATGGTGGGTGGTTCATCATTTTAGAAAGATAATTAGTTATAAAGTTATATAAATACTAGAAGCACGTCCTTGTGTTGTAACTTGCAGAAAATGTTTAATGCATAGAGGGTTGTATGAATAGTATATGAAGAGGATATGTAGAAGAAAATACATACTTAATTATTTGATTAGGAAATCAACTAAAAATGAAATTTAGTTATAACTTTAATAAATAGAAAAAAGTATACAACATTTTATATATTTAAAAGTTATAAATATAATAGGACAGAAAAACAGATTTGAGCTATCGACAAAAAGACGGAGTAACCCATATTTTAAATCAATTTGTATTTGTTCTAAATGTTTGTCTAAAGATGACCTCTCTCTCTCTCAAACATAATTAAAATCAAAAGTAATAATAATAATTTCTACAAAACGAGTACAAATATAATAGATATTTCATTAAATACTTTAAAAACAAAATATTATTCAACACTTATTACAAAAAAATATTATTATAAAAATAACAATTATTACTTACATATTGCTTGTCCTAACATTGTATATCAATATTTCGCTAGCAACTCTGCCTTACGTTTTATACACAGTCATTTTATTTCCATATGCATATATTACAATTAGTATGCTTGTTTTTCGTTTTATGGTTCCACGAATCAATACTAGATATTGACTTTACTGTCATTTGGTTAATAATCAACATTAAATTCATTATACGTGACAAGTTATTCAAGGACACTAACTATTATGTATGCTTTATAATTAATTTATTACAAGTTTTAGTTATTCTGATGAATATTATATTCGATTTTTTTAAATATATTGATTTTAATACATTTTCATTTTGCATTTGTCAAGGTTAATACCTATAACATTGTGTCTTGAAACAAAATATTCAATTTTTTTAAAACGGTTGTAAATTATAAACACGAGCGCCTTTTTTAATATCACACACTTTATATTTTATTTGTGACTATATTTTCGACAGAATTTAACTTGTCATTCTTAAACTATAAATTAAATTGACAAGCCCAACTTCAAACCCTTTTTACCCTGTGAAGAGCTCCACTTTTAGCATCAACATTCGCCCATTTCAGGGTTTCAATTCGTTTTTGTAAATTTCAAAATTAATAGAAAATGTAGTACTATGATTGTAAACAGCTATTAATTTTAATTTTTATCTATTACCTTTATTATAAATGTCGAAATTATATCTATCCAAATGTAACAAAACCATTAAGATATTTTTGATAAAATTTTAACATTATCATCAATTGTTTCGAAGTTACATATATGCATTGTTTTTTTTAGGGAATGTCTTTGAAATGCGAACTCAGTCGGACAATTCCCTGGGGACTAGAGAGGACGCGAGCGTGAAGAGTCTACAGAGTATCCTGTTTCCGATAACGCCTAGGAAGTCGTATTCGGCCGAAAACTACCTGAGCAGCACGTTTCTCAAGAAAATTCAGTTGCGCGAAGATGACGAGGACGTCGTGGAGAAGTCGCCGTCGTACACGTTCCTCAAAAACAGGGACTCGAAGGACCTTTTCGCGAAGGACATCTCGCCCATGGAATATATCGATCAGCCGCCGCGCTGGCCGACAGAATGTCAAGTAAGTCCAATCGTCTAACCCAATTATCATTTGACATGAGATACTTCAATTGTTATTTAGAAAAAAGTAAGTCAATCGATTCATACATCGCACAGTGAAAAAAACATGAAGATATGTAAGAATGTTCTTAAAATTGTTCCTATATGGTTTTCGGGGTCGCTGATTACGAAAATTCAAAATTCGAAATAGCGGATCAAATATTCGTAATCATGAACAGATAGTAAATGTTCATATAGATCTTCTAAAACGGACTCTTTAAGGTTTTTAGTAAATGATATACTCGAAATATAGGAAATAGTGTAAAATATATTTTATAGACTCCGAAACCATAATGAAATGGTGTAACTTCAAAAATCGCAATCTTCTTCCACTTCGTCATCGTTCTCATTATACCCCTCAATATTTTCGTTTGAAGATGTTATAAGTAATAATTTCGCAACTTCCGGTGGTAATGTGGTACTGATTTACAACCATCTGGTTCTGAAGGTTGCAGGGAAGAAATTAGTGGGTTGAACGATATGAGGATACGGTTGAGCACCCTGTCTTTGCTTTTACGCGAGAATATTTTCTCAATTAATTTTAGCGATAACGATAAATGTCTTTATTCCGCACTTCCTGCCCTTTATCTTTTAACTGACCAATTGGAAGCTGTGAAGCTTCGATGATGGCGTAACCATGAATTAATACATTAAGTACGGAAGTCGGCATGGGATACTACGCGTACAATTCAAAATATCGCTTCGTAACACCGAGACTATAATTTTTGAATTTCTCAATGTTGATGAGAGTGTGCCATCCTATGTAACAAAACATTGCTCACCGCTATAATGTTTTCATCGATACCTAATATTTCTGCAGTTACTGACATGTGTTACCGTGATTCGAGGTGAATTGAACAGGAACGAGTAATTTGATTTGATTTTCGATTTGAAGATGCTCGGAACGACTATTTCCAAAGGTCTCCTTCATAAATTGCAAACGAATAGACCTATAAAATCGCGTAGAGACGATTTGGTATTTTACTGAGACCAGAGAAGTGAGCAATACGTGAGCAAAAGTTTGGTTTTCTTGGAAAATTTTTGATTGTACTCTTTTCATCAAACCAGCACTTTGCAATTAATTGACAATTTGTAGATATAGTAGACTTAATTACATCATTAACTAGCTCAACCAGACGTTCGCAAGTATTATTCAGCAATGCTTGTAGCTGAACTTCCGCGGTTTCCTCTGTTACAGTGATTGCTAACGATGGTGGATAGCAACCTTTTTTTAGCCGCCAAATGGACCCACCGCGGCTTTCATTAGATAGCTTTCGCATTTAAAGATATATTTTGACAGTTTACCCCTGACTATAAAGTTTAAAGCAAAGTCAGCAGATATTTCAGTTGATTTTGGTTTTCGTGTAGGTTGGTAAGCCTTTAGAATTTTTGACGCATGCTCCGGTGAATTAGAAGTTGCCGCTTTTACAAAAGCTGAGGCTTGTAGGGCACCCAATGGCCGAAGACTTATTTGAGCAGCCTACGCCAACTTTAACGAGGTGTACGTTAAGCGGAATTCCTCTGTTTTGCTTTGTTCGGTCGCTGGCATTGTCGAAATCCGATGTATGTAGACGAGAAGAGAGAAGTTCTGTCACGAGTCTTTGAAGTCTTATCGTACTGCTCCTTTTTTCCAAATCATTCAATAAGAAATATGTGACTAATTGACATTAATAAACTGTATTATTAATCATTAGAAAAACATTTTATTAATCCTTGTCCCAATTTCCAATAATGCTTACCACAAATGTTATGGTTTTCTTCATCCAATTATCATTCATCACAAAAGAATGTTCTTGATTCCGCTTTGCATCTTTCCACTTCCTTTTTATTTTTCCTAGCAACAATTTCAACTCCTTTTCATTTTGCACAGTCAATTGAAAAGGACCGTTCACCGCTGCAGATAATTTTAAAGTCACTACTGCAATTTGGTTGGTTAACGCGATTTCTGCCAACTCTACCCGTGACGCAACGTGGCCGGTAGTTAACGTGCTTCAGGGCGCTGTTCCGTAAAGTCAAGTTTATAAGTTTATTCGCATGATTTCCCACATTGTGCCCACAAATACAAACTATGCAAGTTATTTTTCTAAGCAGAGAAACGTGAAGAAATTTTTGTACGACCTAATTTGTAAATGTCTTAAAAGTAACGCGAAATTTGTGAAGATATATTCAATAAATTCGTATGTATATCTTTGAAACTTACCTATCAAAGTGCAATACATTGTTGGAAGTCGCAGATCAAGGCCAGAAATTCGAATTATTATTGTACAGGGTCAAAAGTCCGTTTAAATTTAAATCGGTAGTTGCGACGAGCATTGACGGCGGGGTGGGGCGGAGCTGTTATGAAGCGCAAGAGCGCCCAATGGAAATTCAGTACCATGGTGTCGTTTAGCAATAAAAAACTTGCGTTATGTGTACGCGAGTACTTCCGCAACAACGATTCTTTTCCTCTGGCGCAACAAACATTTTGCGCTCATTACAACATATGGCGTAAAAATGAAGCTCCATCGATTCAATTGCTTCGAAAATGGGTACATAAGTTCGAGGAGGCAGGTTCAATAATGAATCGGGCCGACCTAGAACATCAAGAGATCTCGAAAACGTTGACCGTGTAAGAGCGTCTATTCGTGAAAATCATAGGCTCTCTACTCGGAAGCGGTCTAACGCCTTTGGTGTGCCCGAACATCTTTGATTCGTATTCTTCACAAAGATTTACATTTAGATCCGTGCAAAATCCAAATGCTACAGGAATTAAAGCCTGAATAATACGCTCACAGACTCCAATTTGCAAATGAAATGTTAGAGAGGTTCACCAGCTTTACTAACATTTTATCCCAGGCGAGGCACACTTCCATCTAAATGGACATGTGAATAGGCAAAATTGCAGGTATTGGTGACACTAATCCTAAATTGAAGCATCAAAAACCTCTTAATTTAGAAAAATATCTAAAAGAGTTGCCATTAACTGGCCACTTCGTAGCCCGGACTTATCCCCACTGGTCTTCTTTATTTGGGGATACTTTAAAAGTAAAGTTTTCAACAGCAACCCAGTGTCCCTAGAGGAATTAAAGGATAATATTCGAGAGCAAATGCAAAACATTTTACGAAACACTTGTAAGGCCGTCATTGAAAATTTCCGCTCCGGGTTGCAGCAGTGTCAAAATAGTCACGGATCACATATGTATGATGTAATAAAAACAATTAAATCCCCATTTGTGTACATTAATAATAAATAGAAAGTTTTTATCTCAGATTACTAGTTTCTTTTAAATCATCATTTGAAATGTAAACGAACTTTTGGTCCTCCCTGTACAACACTCCCAATTGCAGCTTTTAAAACGGCCACTTTTCATAGTTTACTGTTAGCTTTACCGCACTAGGTCATTCAAAGTAGATTGACGACTCGAATATCTTTCCAGCGCTGAAGTCGTGACCATCAGTTCCCTCTACTTTTAATTTTATGAACTAGTACTTGATTGGTAAACTAATTTTCATTTTGGCTAGGTTTTTTCATGCTTTGTCGTAAAACAGTGGTGTAAAGATAGAAAAGCAAACCGAGGAAAATCGCTATATTTTACTGTTTTATTTAAGAAAAGGGAATAACGCAATGCATTCCCATAAAAAGTTAAATCCTATGTACGGAAAAGTTTGCTTGATAGAACCCCAGTGCCAGAATTAGTTTGCCAAATTCGGTTCCGGTAATTTTAATGTCAAAGATGCGTCACGTTCAGGATGGCAAGTTGAAGCTGAAGACATAAAAAACAATTAATTAATTACTTAACAGGTCGCAGATATGATAAACATTTCTTAAATGACCACAGGCTACGATATGGTAGTAAACTTAACATTTAGGTGATCTCAGAGAAATGAATTTACAACGCACATAAATGCCTGTGATACGCTCTTGAAAAACTATAAAAATGATTCATTTCTCAAACGTATTGTCACTAGCGGTGAGAAATCAATAGCTTACGACAACATCATCAATAACACGGTGTAAATTATTTCTTTCTTTAAAAAATCGCCTTTTATTATTATTATAGTAAAAAACCGAAATTACCTAACTCAACCTAATAGTACTACTAGAATCATTCGAACATTTCAGTTTGATAATACCAGTATTTAGAGGATTTATATCGAAACATACTTTTATAGTAAAATTCGGCTGTTAACTGAATAGTCAAATTAAATTAGGAACTGCTGGCGTCTTCTTATTACACACAGTGTTATTTGCAATCTTTTATCTTACTAATAATTTGACAATGCTATCAGATAGTAATATGTTGCTAGCCGAAGTAGAAAATATTCTGCAACAATTTAATGTCGGCTATATAACCACTAATCCAACTGGTCTCAAAATTTGCGCTGCTATTCAACCAACCATAATGAAAAAATGGGAGCAGGCATCATTGCACAATTTCAGTATATGTTTCACCATCAACGAACAGTATAAAATTTACATTTATTTCATAGTGGAAGTATAACTAACCATAATGAAAAACTGAGAGCAGGCATCATTGCACAATTTCGGCATACGTTTCACCATGAACGAACCGTATACAATTGTTTCAACATGTTTCATAACCTGTTCTATATGATATTGTCAGCAACCACTTGAATTATGCCTGTCCTTTAAAGATCGATACAACAAATAAAGCAAGGGCACTTTCGAATTGGATTATGCCAAGCAATGAGATATTATATAGCAAAAGGTAAGAGACAACAAAATCAAGAAAATGTAAGTAGACAGTTGCTACTATGTAATGGTTGACAACAATCTTCTAAACCAATAAAGGCATATTTATCGTAGAGTTTATGCCTTGAAAAGAAATAATAAATGCTCATCAGTATTTTAAAGCATTAAATTAGACACAGCATGAAATATAGAATCGCCGACGACGTCTACTCACTAGTGAACTATGTCGACCTCATGATAATGCCGGCCCATATATTGGTGTCAGAAGCGTTGCTAGGCTCATGCTGATGAACCTCTTTACAAATATTAAATACGTTCAAGGATCTAAACAAATAATCTGAAATATTGTTAATGGTTGGCTTAATAGACTGATGGTCGACATCTATGATGAAAATGTCAAACATATTCTCCATGCAGAAAAATACCTCGAATAGAACGCGCAAAATACGATAAAAATATAGAAATGGTGTTACTTATCGTATAAAAGTTAGAAAGAACGTTATTTGTAATAACTGTAAAAATAAAAAAGGTTTCTACTTTAAAAAAGATACTCGTATCTTCCAATTATGTTAAGGGTTGAGAATTTTTGTACTTAATATCTAACAAATACATATTATGAAAAAAATGAGCATGCTTTTATTGTGATGCGGCTATTTATAGCAGCGGGTCGTCAGTTTACTACAAGTAGTCTGAAGTAAACTGTGTTTTTTCGTAACACGGCGTGATGAAGCGTTTCCTTGAACAGCTATACGCAATCAAGTTTTGTGTGTGGCTTGGAAAGAAAGAATACAACCTAAACGTCCCAGATGCTTTAAGAGACCTTCAAGGATAACTGCATTTTAAGATAACCGTTACAAGGCTCAAGACACAAGGCGTTTAAAGAGAGCTGGAAGGAGATCGTTGACGAAGCCCATTCTGAACACTCAACAACGGCTGTTTTGACGTCCGAGGATTCGATCATTTTGAGTTTATACCGCAGGGAGACTATCAACTCCGCCTTTTGCTTGCAGGTGCTCAAAAGATTGAAACTGATCGCGTGCTTGAGAGTTGATATTAAAGACACGGTCAGTCTCCACCATGATAATGTCCCCAGCCATACGGCGTTATCAATTCCCTGGCCCGGAGCAACACCCTGGTGGTTCCCCAGCTCCCTTTGCAGTACTAACTTGACTCCGTGCGACTTCTTTTTGTTTGCCCGACTGAATAGAAAGCTGAAAGAGTCCATGGAAAACTTCCAACAGCTTATAACAGTGTTTCTAAGAGATATTTCCATCGAGGATTTTCAGGGTACCTCTCAAGCAGGGCAAAAATATTTTCCCGACTAAATAGAGATATGAGCGAGTCCTTGAAAAACTTCCAAAAGCTTATTATAGCGTTTCTAAGAGATATTTCTGTCGAGGAGTTTCAGGGTCCCTTCCAAGCAGAACAAAAATGCGGTGTATTGTATTTTGAAGAATTATTAGCATATTTTAGATAGTACGATCAATAAATATATTTTTTTCCAGAAAATACGTATTAGTTTTATAATGGACCGTGGATATTGGTTAGTTTTTTTTTTCTTTTACTAACAATTTTCAAGACATATTGATATTTTGTACCAATATTACATTTTTGTTTGTGTACTCAGTGTTTTTGAAAATATTTTGAAAGTAATATCTAAAAAAATCATGTTGTATTTTGTTTATTAAAGTATTTTTAAGGTTTAAATTTAGGTTTTTTACACACACTTTACTGTTGGTTTACTTAAAGATTTTGTTGACGCTAATGAGTCCAACTTTGTACATTAGTTATTGTTTTACTAATATTTGTTGAGTTTTTGTGACAATATCCCATTATCAATATTTCAGAATATTTTATGAAGGTTAGGTCTGCAAATAATCTATTTTTGAACAAATATTCTGTTTGACAGGCGAAGAAATTTTAGATTATGGTCTTTTATCAATATTCTTCTGTCAGTTTCTTTTAAGATTTTAAGGTTAGATTTTAAGTGTTAATATTTTATTAAATGATATGGAGTTTCAACAAGTAGTTAATGTTTTGCCATTTATGCTTTAAAAGAATTTCTGTGTATCTTAAGATAAATATTCTCCAATAATTTAGTATTTGTTATACCAATGTTCTACTATCAATATCCTAAAAACTATATAGATGATTTCTATCATATTATCCAGACTTTATTGGAATTAATTGCTTATTGTTATTATAGTCTATAATTGTGTTAAGTTGTTTGCACAAACTTTCTATTCTTAATATCTTAAAAATTTAGAATGAGCATTTTGTGTCTAGTGAAATTATGGTGAAAATAATACACATTTTTATTGACAAACTATACATATTTACATTTAAATAATAAATAATGGATGATGTGTTAGTGAATTAGTTCGTCAAAAGGCTATCGACTAGAGGTCTTTCTGCCTTGTTTTGTCCAGTCATATGGCGTCAGTCGTTAATGCGTAGATGGATGAAACGATGAGATGAAATCAAATATGGTTGAATTAGGATTTTTAAATTTGGGGTTTACACTAGGATTTCTAGGAATACAATATAAGGATAATATGTGAAAGTTGAAAGGATTTTTGGAGAATTTTTATGATAGGAATCGAAGACGTTCTAGGATGGGGATAACTAAAGTGGTATCATAGAGGAGCTGGATAGAAGGATTGTGTAAGGGATTAAGAGGATGACGGAGTTTTGTTAGGGTACGGAGGGATGCTCGCTCGCTAACTTCGATATTGTGGGAGGTTGGATTGTTGGGATTATGATAGAGCGCACAACCATAGTCCAATAATGGGCGACAAATCATCGTATATATTTTGACTGCTGTTTTGATAGTAATACCATCATTTCTGTATGTTAAGCATCGAAAATATTTTGCCCTAGATGTTATTTTGCTTTTAATTATAGCTGTGTGCTTTTTAAAATTGATTTTGGGGTCTTTGGTCATACCTAGGCATTTAACGGAAGTTGAAGGAGAGATAACAGTTTGGGAAATTGAAACATTGTAAGGGGAATTATTGGTGCGATGGTATGGAATTAGGAGCTGTGGTTTGTGGGAATTAATTTTAATACGCCATTTTGCAAACCAGTGTTGGAGGGAGTCAATAAGGTCTTGAAGGAATTGGAGGGCTTTTGGTAACGTGGGAGCATGGGAAATTAGGGCAGTATCATCTGCAAATTGCAGGAGATATTTGGAAGGATTGAAGTAGAGAGGATCAGGATTATAGATGTCGGAGCTAAAAATGTTGTATAATAGAGGTGAAAGGGGAGAGCCTTGAGGGAGTACTTGTTCGGGAGTAAAAGAAGAAGAGAAGGAGTTATGGATTTTTACTTTTAGGGATCTATTTGAGAGGAATTGTTAAATGATAAAAATGATATTTAGGAGGTGACATTTTTACAATAAGCCTTGGTGCCAGACAGAATCGAATGCTTTCTGGACATCCAGAAATAATGCTGCAGAAGCTCTACCTTTAAGGTGGGCAGTCTGAATATTAGAGGCTAGGATGGTTAGAGAAAGAGAAGTTGAACGACGGGGAAGGGATCCAAATTGATAATTGGGGATGTGGTTAGAAATTCGAGAAAGGATTTTGGTTTTAAGGAGGGATTCATACAATTTTCCAATAACAGGTAGGAGAGTGATAGGACGATAGCTGGTTAGTAAATTGGAGGGTTGGTCGCGTTTGGGGATACAAATAATAATTCCTATTTTCCACACTTCTGGGAAGTATTGGTTTTTGTAGAGGAAGTTAATATTATTGAGGATGTGGTCGTGTATATGAAATGGAAAGGATTTGAGGACGTGTCTATGTATATTGTCATGTCCAGTCGCTTTTCCCCTTTTTTTAAATCTCAAAGTATTCGTCATGTGTAAAAATATCCGTCGGTTCTGAACAGTCATTTTTTTCAAAATATTTAACGTACCAGTCATTTATTTTTTGAAAATTTGCGTTGTCAAAGTTTGGATCATGTGTCATTGTATAAGTCTTGTTAAAAGTGTCGGCAAATTTTTGAGCAATTACGTCAGTGTCTGTGATGGTCTCGTTAGTTAACGGGCCAAAGATGTTCTGTAGATTATCTGTCTTTTTGTATTTGATTAATTTGTTTATCTCCGTCCAAAATGTTTTTCCCTTTGTGTCGTTGATCTTTCTGCAAGTATTTATCCAAACGTCCGTCTTGAATTCAGTTATAAGTCTTTTAATGTCTTTGTTTGGTTTGTTAAATTTTTGTCTAAGTTCAGTTGTGTCCGTCAGTTGTATGTCTCTGTAATTTGGGAGGCGATATTTATAAAATTGCTTGGATGTTTGATGTGTGTTTTGTATAATGGAAGAAGAGAGGATTTTGTTGAAATGGGTGATAGAACTGGGGTTGGCTGTAATGTATTCTGATACTTCTAATTTAACTTTATC
The DNA here is from genome assembly GCA_963969525.1 of Ontholestes murinus. Taxonomy (NCBI): domain Eukaryota; kingdom Metazoa; phylum Arthropoda; class Insecta; order Coleoptera; family Staphylinidae; genus Ontholestes; species Ontholestes murinus. The sequence goes on from OZ018387.1 coordinate 84,521,070, forward strand.
AATGTTGCATTTTTTTAAATTGTAGAATAAATTAGGGGTTGGTTGAGGAGGATCTAAAGGGATTTTTATTTGAAAACGAATGGCAAGGTGATCGGAAAGAAATAACGATTGTCGCAAATTCATTCTGTTTTTCGAAATAAATTATGTTGCTTTAGGAAACCATACTCGTGCTATCGCGCTCGTCTGGTTTCCAAGCTACATAATTTATTTCTCAAAATCGAATGAATTTGTGTTTCGACAATTATTATACACTTGTATTACTCGCGAACATTTTTTGCTGCAATTAGCATTAATTCTGAGTCACATGTGTAAAAATAACCAATCAACATAAACATTAACTGAAAACACCTTTCTATGGGATTATGATCGCCGATATTATGACGTTGCTAAGCAAAATAAACACATAATATTTCAATGTGATTAGTAATCAATCTATCCAAATTTCACGTTCACGGTTCGGCAATTTCTAAATTGTTCCTTTAATAATTGTATTTTTATTAAATAATGTTGAATACATAATTTACTTGCAAGAAATATTCGAACTGAATATCCTTCAAACATTGATAAATACTTATAATTTAATAAGTTTCCTCCACGTTGCTTTTATATATTTAACAAATATTCTAATGCCAGTATTCTACAAAAATGTGTTGGGTTCTTACATGTCAAACTCTTATTGACTGTATTCTTTAGGAATTCTTTAGATCAGAACCAATTTATTATTGTTAACATTTTCTAAGACTTGTTGTTTTTTATATATATTCTACTCGCAATATTTCCAAAAAGTTAGGTTGAGCATTTTCATGCTGTTGTTTGTTTTGTTTTGTACCAGTATTCTACTTTAATATCTTTTATCAGCTTTGTACGCTAGATATTATTTGACCTAATATTATATTGTGTTACAATAAAGAGAGTGGTTGCGACCGTTACTACATAGTAATCCATACTTACACTGAATTGAAAAATTCACTATGTTTTAGTTTAGTTTAGTTTATTAACTGGTAACCCCTTTCTACAACAATTACAATTTCTACATAAAAAATACTTAAATGTGTAGTACTTAAAATTGTTATACTGCATAAATGAATCTATTTTACATAAAAACATTCTAAAAATTATAATATAATTACAATATGGCGCAATAATATATGTTTGTAACGACGAATGAAATTATTGCTAGTTTGGAAGTTTGGCATGACCCTTAACGCAGCTGGGAAAATCCAATCGATAGCAAGCTAAAAAACCACAAGAATTAATCAAGGCGAAAGATTCACGTAATGACACGGAACAAGCTCATTTTAAATGGTAAAAATGATGAACCAAACAGTTCAACTTGTTCCCTATTAAATTAATTCCACAGACGCATTGTTGAAAAATTCGCGCTCTGTACCCTTAGCCGAAAAAGGGGTGTAACTTTTATAGACCTATTAATTAAATACAGCCTGAAATCTAATCTCTCCAGTATTAAGGGGCAGTAAATATGACCACTACTTAATTTAAAAAGAAAACACATGTCCAGGATCGATCTTCTGACTTCCAGTTATTGTACATTTAAGTTGTTCATAATCCAACCAAATCAACCCTTTATATGATTACATACACTTTCAATGAAAGCAATGCTTGATTGGGTATGCGGAGACCATACACCTCACCAGAGAAAAATACAATGTAGCCACACGTGCCTGATTCAACTCACGTCCATTGTGCCAGACAAACTGCCATATACGACAAGCTTTTAAGACTATCTTATTTATCTGAGTTTTAAATGTAAGTTGTATATCAAAAATGACTCCTAAATCCTTTACTTCAAGTCGATATGCAAAATCTATATGCATATCTGATCTACAGAATGATAAGCGAGGGTGTGTTTTTAAGTTTGCGGAATGGAATACAATGAGATGAAATAATATTACAAAATTATTTTTCTTTTTTAATATATTCACCTGCAACCTTAATAAATTTCTCAGATCTATGAATTAAGTTGTGAATACCTCCATAAAAAATTAATTTATCCTTTTCTGAAAAATATGCATCCTTCACTTCATCGGTAGAAAATTTGGTTTCTTGAAGCTCTTTTTTCGGATTTGGAAAACTAAAATAGTCACTGGGAGCCAAGTCTGTGATATAAGGTGGATGATCAATGATATATCGAAGCCCACCTTATACAAAGTAGACAACGCAACTCGAGTCTTGTGAACAGGAGCATTGTCGTGAAAGAGCAGGGCACCTTTCGTTTAATATCCTCTTCTTTTCTTTCTAATAGCCTTTTTTAACTTTTCTAAAATTAAAGCGTAGTATTTTCCCGTTATAGAAACACCTTTTTTCTACTAATCAAACAACAAAATTCCTTCTGTGTCCGACTGCGACATCTTGAATTTCTTACCCTTCTTATGCAACTGCATGGAATCTTGCTTAGACTCAGGTTCATAGTGATGAACCCAAGTTTAATTCCCAGTAACAATTTGCTCCAAAAAACCATCATTGTCTTTATTACACTGGTTCAAAAACGTACGTTAGCTCTCGACGCTCTGCTATGTTTGTGTTAGCAATCTAGACACCCATCTTGCACTGACTGATGATTATGGAGGACCTTAAAAATTGGTATTTCAGATACTCCAACCATTTCTACAAGTCGTTTATTCTTTAAACGTGCAACCTCCAATATTAGTTTTTAGATTTTTTTATGACCTTAGCACACCGCCCAGGACGATAATCGTCTTCAATCCTACGTTGCTTGAAACGGTTGCATCACTTGTTTTTCCTGGAGTTTCCTATAAACAGATGACATGACTTACAATATGCTTTTAACACTATTCCTTGTTTATTAAGGAACTTTATAACGGCGCAGAACTCTATTTTCTCCATACTTCACAATTTCTTCCGGGTTGGGTTGCTTGATCGACGATAGTTCAAAAACTACTTAACTTGTTTTTATAATACTCGGTTAATATAATAAAAATAGTAAACTATTTATTGTTTTCAACTTTTTATTTTACTCACTACAATTGTTTATATTATATTTATTCACCTGAAGAAGCTACAGTGTAACGAAACAATTGTAGTGAGTAAAATAAAAAGTTGAAAATCATATCATAAATAGTTTACTATTATTATTAAGTGATAAAATGGATTTAAAAAAAATAAGTGCCTAATCAACGAGATAATACTCGGTATATATACTAATGATAAGTTACTGAATACCTTAGAACATACGCAAGCGTTCCCACCACCCTCCAACCCCCCATTCCACAAACTTAAAAACGCACCCTCGTAGATTAGCATTTATTTTATTAAGAAATAAATCATTATCATAGCACCACTTGTTAATCCTGTCAATATCATTCTGAAGAACAGAACAATCATCTAGGCTACTAATAATTCTTAAAAACTTGTTCATAATGTTTTATGTTATAGTCACATTTAAACAATCTAAAGTACATTTTTTTAATTTATAGTTTATTCAACAGAAATATTAGCCAGAAAAGTAGTTGTTTCAAAATTAATTTGTTTTGTAGTCTTAGTAAGACTCATCGTTGTAGATTCACGAAATCTTTTCGTATTTTTAAATTATTATTTTCTACAACGAACTAAAGGATTTTAATACATTTTATTACTTAAAAACTTGAGATCATCCGCATACAAGAGTCACTCCAAATGTAACGTTGAAAAAATGCAATATAAAATTATTGACTTTAACACACTGAGTGCGATTCGTTAGTAAATAATTAATCCATTTGATCACACTTGGATGAAAGCCAGGCTCTTTCAATTTCCGTAATAGCACCGAATAATTTACCCTATCGAATGCCTTAAGAAAATCAGTATATATAACGTCTGCTTGAAGTTTGTTATTGTGGACTTCCCATACAAAAAACCGTGCTGTATATCCGTAATTAAATTCACATACAAAGAAGCTGCCGAGAAATGGCTTCATCTAGAAGCTTTTGAATGATGGACTGCAAGCATACTCCACTATAGCTATTAATTAGTTTCCTGACACCCGCCTTAAAGATAGGACGGATGAAACTTCTCTTCCATATATTAGCTACAATCACTTTATCATAGATCTTGAAAATAGAGTATAAATTGAGCTCACCGGAGTTAAAGCACATTTCTTTAGAAAAAAATGTAGGGAAAATAGCATTATTTTTTAAAAGTGCAGTAAGTAACCATTCTCGGTCAATATGGAATCTAGTATAAAGTGCTTGTTCGTTGTTACTAGTAGATGTATTATCCTTACAAGTCCTAGGAGTAGCATAGACTGATGAAAAGTACTTGACAAATAGTTCCGAAGTATTATTTCCATCACGACCTACCTCATCGTTGTAACAAATCACAGTGGAGAGCTCATTTCATTGTTGAATTCATGCACATAAGACCAAAATTTGGATTTTCACTTATTGCTGATTCTACCTAGTATAGTAGGGTAATGAGTTGTTTACAATTTGACATACGTTGACTGAAAGTCTGATAATCCTCATAACTTCTGCTTGTTTCATACTTTATATGCGCTCCCGTTTTTATTGTGATTAATGCTTTAAGTTCTTTGTTCATCCATCTAGAAAAAATATAATATTTAACTGGAATATATTTGGATGGTATGAATCTATTTATTCCAGTATAGAATATAGAATAAGGCTGTAGCTACCTCTAACTCAAGTCAATAAAGGACGTTCCAAGAGACAGAACCTAAAAACATATTTAAATCTAAAAAATCTGATATGAAGCAAAAATTTCATAGTATAGGTTTTTAGAGGATGACACCAATAATAATATTTTAAGCAAAAATAGTGGTCTGTAGGCTTGTAAAAAGGAGCGTTGTCTATGGATATTGTTAACCCCGTTATATTGCTAAAGATTTAGTCAGAAATACATTACGAGCATTATGTAAGATGTTACTCTGTTTAAGATTGAGAAAACAATAACATTCCAGAACTATATTAGCAATAGTATCAGAAGTGTTCTGAGAGTTATACACAGTACCGTTTACGTCCCATTTTTACTTTGGAATATTATAGTCCCCACATATGAGATACTTGTGATGATCATGATCACATACTAAGTTTTCTAAAATTGAGCAGTGGTCACTATTAATTTGAGGCAAGGTACTATGAGGGATATAGACTGCAACAAACATATATTGAGTTAAACCAATCTTTGCCGAGACTAACATATGTCCAATTAAATTATACCGTAAATTAGGCAAAAAGAAAACACTTACGATTGATGTTACTGAAAGTAGATGAAACTGTATGTATCTGTAATTAAATATCATGTGTGTTTTCTTTTATTTTCACCAATTTTTTATAAGCAAACAAACATAAATTCATATTTGGAACACTAATCAAAATTACAGATTCAGCCGCTTCCGAAACGAAAATCTCTTCTTTAGACATGCGTTCATTTTGATATAATATTCTAAAAACTTTAAGAACTGGAATAGGTTGTCAGATGTGGTTCGTAATAGGAACTTAATTGAGCTCTTATTAAAAATCATTTAATATAGATTTTAAATTGCCACCGTGCTTCATTTCAGTATTTAATTTATTTTTCTTTCACAGGTTTTAGATGAACGCATCAAACACATTGCCTACAAGCCTTGTCCTCCCGAACCCTACTATATGCCAACCGGTAATGAGGTTCAACCAAAACCTATTGGCGAAGAGGCGGGAATTATTGTTTATCAGTATTATCCAATTAGTGCCGTCAACTATGTAAGTATACCTCTCTGTGTATAAATCATAAACGTTGTATTGACATAACAAAAACCAAAAAAATATTCCATCTGGTGTATCGCGTGATAGGTTTTTGTTAGTTTTTAAATCAATTGCATTCAGTGATCCAATAATATCTATATTTCTATTCTATTTCTTACTAATATTTACGTAATTATTTACAATCCTTGCATGTATACATCGTTTGAAATTCATATGTTAAATCAGTTTTGTAGATCAAATATCGGAGGGAGCAAATATCTCCTACCAACCTGCCCCAGCCCAGAAGTGGATAGTCTCCTCTTCGAATCGCGTTTCGAATCCGGGAATTTAGCGAAAGCAATCAAAATTACTGCCAATTACTACGAACTCTACCTTAGGACCGACATGTACACCAACAGGCACATGCAGTGGTTTTACTTTAGGATTACAAACATGAAGAAAAACTGCTTATATAGGTAAGAAATAATATTTCTCTCATGTGACGCTTATAATAAACAATCTATAAAGGATAACTTGATGATTTTGTAAGTTTATTATTATCAGAAAAATATTTTACTCGATAACTAACGAAATATCAATTCTAACCTTATTGATAGACAACATACTATCACTAGTATTAAACTAGTTATAATATCTATGTATTTATTTTATCTGTTAATAGGTTTTCTATTGTAAATATGACGAAGGGGGATTGTCTGTATTCGGAGGGCATGAGGCCTCTGATGTATTCCGAGAGGGACGCCCAGATGCACTCGATCGGGTGGAGGCGCTGCGGCTCGAACATTGCCTACTTTTGCAACGAGAACGTGTAAGTAATCTGCGTGACCAACCGCCATAAAGCATTGCCGTTGCAACCTTTGCCGTTTTTGATGAGTTTTTCATGCCTCCGTAATTGCTGAAGTGCATTTCCACGGGTTAATGAACCCTGCCATCAGATACGAGTATCAACCTGTCAACGGTTGATTGATTGCTGTATTACGGACCAAAAATCTAAATTATTTTGATTATAAATAGTATCATAAATGAATATTGATCTTCTATAAAACAATATTGAAGTTTTATTAAATCTTGAGTGCAAGTCTAAATCTAAATTAGTTTACATTAGATTAGAATTTTGAAAGGTTAGAACAACTTTACCTTAATATGTTTGAAAAAACAAGAACATATAAATTACCTTAGGTTACAATATTTTTAATATTCATCAATGCGTACTTTATAATAGATAAATGATTTTCCTCATTCGTGCCTTTAACTCTTAGAAACTAGTATTTGATATTAATGCTTGATCAATGTAAATTCTTCTTAAAGAACACCGGAAGAACCCGAACAGATTCAGTACTACACGCTAACTTTCACACTGGAGTTCCCCCACGATGACGACGTCGTCTACCTTGCTCATAGCTATCCATACACCTACTCAGATCTTCAAGACTACCTCCTTGAAATAGTTGCTCATCCCGTGAAGTCCACATACACCACCTTGCGGCTGTTGTGCAAGTCTCTAGCCGGTAATAATGTTTACTACGTTACCGTCACCACGCCTCCTAGTCAAGAACCTAATAATAATAATAAGGTTAGTACTTGATACTCAATACTTTTCACTATCGAAAATAATATTATAGATATATAATATTATTTTATATATATTAGGATCATATAATTTATCATTTTTTTGGCAGAAGAAAAAGGCAATTGTCATTACGGCAAGGGTTCATCCAGGTGAGACGCCCGCGTCGTGGATGATGCATGGATTCCTCGACTTCCTAACTAGTGATACCGGGCCCGCTAAAGAACTTCGCGACAACTTCATCTTCAAACTAGTGCCAATGCTTAATCCGGATGGTGTTATCGTCGGCAATAACCGTTGTTCGCTGACCGGGAAAGATTTGAACAGACAATACAGGACTGTCATTAGGGAGACATATCCGTCGATATGGTACACAAAGTTGATGATTAGAAGGTAAGTGGTAACTGGTCAGTACTAATAATTTTGTTATTATGTAAAAATGTTTTAATAAAAATAGTAGATGATGATTAAAGAAGATAATACTACAGAAGAAGTATCAAGCCTTCTTAATTTTTAAAGTCTAGGAATTTTCCAAATATTTCTTTCAGTACAATAAATAATTATAAAATATTTTTATAAGACTTTTGGAAGACTGCGGTGTAGCCATGTACTGTGACCTCCACGCGCATTCTAAGAAGCATAACATTTTCATCTTCGGGTGTGAGAATAAACGCGTCGTTGACAGGAAGCTGTACGAACAAATTTTTCCTCTGATGCTCCATAAAAATGCTTCAGAAAAGGTATTTAATTTTATTCGCTAAAAACAACCTAGGAACGATATTTGGATTTCAGTTTTCTTTCGAGAATTGCAAATTTCGGATTCAAAAATGCAAAGAAGGAACCGGTCGCGTTGTCATGTGGATGATGGGTATTGCTAATAGTTTCACGATGGAAGCTTCGTTTGGTGGTTCGAGTCTCGGCAATAGGCGAGACACGCACTTCAATACGATGGACTACGAGCAGATGGGAAAAACTTTTTGCCAGACGTTGTTAGACTTTTACGATGAAGATCCACGTAAGGTAATTTTTCGAATTTTATAAAATTGTAGTTACTGTAAAAATCTTCAAAATAATGCAATTGAAGATCGATATTTGTTTAATAAATTCTTTCACAGGAATCATTTTTAGGAACGCCTCAAGATGAAGATAATAAACCGCTTAGCCAAAGAAGGATCGAACGCGGACGAACCGACCAACATCCGTTTATCGGATTTTTCAAGGTTATTTCAGAATTTCACAAATTTACCACCTAACCAAAAATGCTTCTATATCTTTTCTTCTAGCGATGGTGGAGACACATCAAGCTCCGATGGAGACTACGAAAGACCAAAAGTGATTCCTCACCCGACCTCCGCGCCTCCCACAACACCCACCAAGTATCGAAAAATTCCGAAATTAAGGATATCCGGACAAAAGGCTCAAAACAAAAGTCCTTCGAGGAAAACGCTCGAAGTATAACCTAAATATTTTAATCCGTCCTTCTTTAAAACATCATTTTTAAGGTTTGCAAAGCTAGTTTAATGTTTAGTGTTAATCAACTGGACTCCTCGGATGAACTAAGTGCGTCGGATTCTGAGTCGGAGAAGGAAAAGAAGAAAAAGAAAAAGAAGAAGAAGAAAAAGAAAAGAAACGACAGAAAAGCGTCCAGTTATGAATTTATCGATACTAATATGCAACTAGGGAGAGATTATGCTGTTATAGATATAATGCCTGATGTTAAATTACGCGTGAAAAGTAGCAAAAAGGAATCTCAACCCAAGTAAGAATCTTTAAGACAACGCCTAAAATTATAATGATAGATCTTACATTTTATATTTAGATATCTTTTGGATCCAAAGCGTCAATCAAATCATCAAAGGTTGCTGGAGGTGCAGGCCAAATTGATGTCCTTGAAGAACAAACTGTGGTTTGGAATTGGTGATGTCGATACGCACAGGCCTTTATCATGGGTGCCTGCTGGTAACCATTCTAGGTAAGCACATAAATTAATATTGGTGAAATTATACACGTTTTTATTTAGGGGCGCGGTTAAACAATCTCGAACGTTTGATAAAAGGAATACCAATAGGAGGCAGCTTTCGAAAAATAAGGAGGAAGTTAAGGAAAGGCCTATTAGGCGGCCAAAAGATGGGTAAGTGTAATTATTATATTTTTTTTAATAATATCCCTAATCAATCTATAGTTTAGACTAATATTAATATTATTACTGAATATATTTTGAGTTTTCTGTACTTGAATTGTTATAAATAAGCATTAGGAATTTTCTGTTTAGATTAATTAAAAACTACCATGTTTGTAATAATAATTTTAGATTTAAAAGACAAACGACTATCGAATTGAGGCCGCTGATAAAAGGTGCCGCCAAATTACGGAAGACGAAGAGTATGAGCGAGAGCATGAAGAAAGATTCGAAGCTCGTCCGGTCCAACACGCTGAAGCTAATGAACGTGGCCAAGTGCGAGAAAGACGACGCGGACACCAAGTCCACCAAGATCAAGAACAAGAAGAACAAGACGAAAACTGCCAAATCCACCAACAAATCTTCATTCAACTACAAAGACTGACTCCGGAAATATTGTCTTCTACAGTGACTTCTTGTGACTGTTTATACATGTTTTACATGTAATATATAATTTTGATAAAAAAAAGAAACAAATAAAGCTTTTAGGTATTTGTAGTTTTATATTGTTGTATGAAACAAAATCAGTAATAATTTTAAATCTAGGTCATCTGGTATAAATCATTTGAAGAACTTATTGGAGCAAATATATGACTCTGGACAACATTTCTTTCCTTCCTTGAATGCTCAAAAAAGTTATAAAAGCAATAAAGCACATGAAGAAGTCTGATGGTTTATGATATAATTAAGAATATTTAAATTTACTATAGCAAAGACTACTTACTACTTCTATCATGAGACATGTTTAAATTTAGAATCTTTTTCAAAATGGGATGCTCCACCAATTTGTCTTCATATCAGAATAATTACCATCTCAAAACATGAATATTATATATGCACTGCTGAAAAAAGTTCTAGTAGCTGATAACAACTGCTAATTTTATCTGGCCAAATTTAGAATGTTTTCAAAAATTAGGCAGGCCACCAATTCGTTTCTATCTCAGAATCATTAGTACCGTGTATATATTACAATGTTGAGAAAAAGTTCGACGAGCTGGTAACAACTACTATTTTTTTCTGGCCAATAACAGGAACTATACATATTTTATATACCTTAGATGAATACAATTTATATATCATGCATTGTTTATTTGAAAAAGGCTATTTACACTTCTTAACCCGTACTAACCCTATTAATACTAATGTACTTTGAAAGCATTCAGCTTTTTCGAAAGCAGTTTTTTTCATGCAAGGAAATAATAGTAAAATTTGCATAAAATCAGTAGTTATTTATTAACCAATTAATTTTTTATGAATTTTGGATCACTCATAATAAAAGTGTGGTTTGATATACCATCATGTTCAATTCAATGAGCTTTAAGAGCCTCAATGACTGGGTTGTAGACAACGCTGCGCACTTGCTTGCCGAAGAGCAAGTCCAAGTTATTGTAGCATTGGGACATTTGGACGTATTCGGCGACATGTGGGAGCTTCTCCTTCAAAGTCCTGACGTCTTCTTGGGAAGAGACGCTGTCATTTGGAGCGTAGAACATGGCTACTGGAACGGTGACCTTGCTGAGATCGTATTCTTCGGCTTGTCCGTTAGATTCGGAGTACTTTTCGAAACGACCTTGAAAAATTAAATCAAATATTAGATACAGATTTTTTAAGATAATTATTATTTACAAAATAATTAGCTATTTTTTGAGCAAGACAAAAGAGCTGATAATTTAAAACATTGTTATATCTGTATTCACATATTTTACTTACCGCTCTTGATGAGTTGAGAATAGTGCAAGACTTGTCTGACAGAAGCTCCAGCTGGGAGACGTTGGGCATACTTTTCCATGGTGGTCTAAATATAAAAACAAATGACACATAATTTTCGGCAATTTGCTATCACATTAATTCTTACCATGTTAAGTTTGTCGGATTCGTAACCCTTGATGAGGAAGAATGGATTTTGGCAGATCCTTTCGTTGATTCCACGAGCGGTGCATTCTTGTTCACCAGCTTCGGCGAGGAAAGAGTTACTTGGGTGGAATTCGTTGGTGCCAATTGACTTCATTTGCCACTAATTAAGATGATGATGACAATGTATTACTTATTTGTAAGTGTAGCAAATTATTGCAATTTATAAACTTTTATCATGGAGAAAGTTTGACAAATAATTTCCGTGATTTTTAATTTTATACTTACGGCTTTGGAGTCTTGGTGTTCAGCGATGGATTTCAACAAAGTGTTGGAAGCTCCTTTCAAGTAAGCAACTGGACCCAAGGCGACCATCTTCTCGACCTTATCGTTGTACTCTGGCCTTTCAGAAGCCATGACGTAGAATACGGTGTTTCCTTGCATGTGACCAACATAGTAGACCTTTGGTTGTTCGGTGATCTTCAAGACTTCATCGATGATAGCTGGAAGATCCTTCTTACCAATATCGTGCCAGCTGTAACCAGTATATTTTTATAAACTCTTGTGTTACTATACAAAACTTTATGAATTTATTCGCAACAGCAAACCTATTGCCTTTTAATCAAAGCATCAAAATGCTTTAGATAAAATAAATGAATATATGTTTTTTTTCCTCATGAGGTACTGTCGCCTAGCGTACCTGCATTGCAATCTCCGGTTCTTTTGTGTGGTTATAGATTAATATAATATGACTTAATGTATTTATCTATGTGTGGTAGATATATATTTTTAAATTATTAACAGGGCATAACTCTTGTTTATTTGATCAGGTATGTGGTTATTTTTATAAAGGTGTATCAATTGATGTAAATATTCTGATATATTTCAACTTGCTTACCAGAATCTCCAGAAGGCAGCATCCTTTTCAGGGTTTAAGGTGGTGTGCTTGCGGGCGTAAATGTTACCCCTGGCGTTGGCAAGGAAGACGTCGTAACCTTGGTCGGCCAAAGCGAAGGCCAAACCTTGGGATGGTCCGCCGATGACGAAATCTTCAGCAGAGGAAAGGAGTCCGTGCATGAGGATGACGGCTGGCTTACCGGTGGTGACGGCATCATCTTGTTCTTTGCGTTGCTTGCTTTCGAAGGTTTCTTTGTAGTCAACACCGCCTGGAACGCGGATGACGTCAAGGTAGTAACCGTCTTCGGTCTCAACGGTGAAGTTCTGAACTGGGTATCCGTACTCGTGGATAAGTTCAGTCTAAAATATTAAAGGATTAATATTAAGTAACCTCCAGTAAAAAAAACAACAAAGGTTAAAGCTAACTCATAGTTTTTAAAGAACGGAGAACAGCAATTATATTATTTATATTGGAAATAATGTTTGATGTTTAATGTTCTAAATCTGCAGCTTGTTTTTGTACAAATGACCAAAAATGTAAACTAATATTTTTCTAAATTCTCATTAATTATTTATCAAATGCGTTTTTATCTATTATTTTTAATACATTTCCTTATATTACAATTGAAATATTACACAATAAATTAATATTAATTTATTAATCCAACTTTTTTTAGAATAACACTTATGGTTTCTTATCCACAATTATTTTTAATTACACTAAAAAGTTTTTCAGTGATTTATCAGTTAATATATGACGGAAACATTATTAAAATCAAAGTATTTTTTACATATAACATACCACATTTTGGGAGAAGTGACGATGACGGTGGGCGTACCCATCAGGACGTCCTTGGACGTTGGCGACGGCGACGAGGGCGAACAAAGCGATGAAGAACTTCATGTTTGCTTGAGTGAACCAATTCGACTAAGCGTAATCAATTTACGGCTAGCTTTTATAACATTGATTTTGCAAATTTGCAGTTTTCGGGCGTATTGATAATTTTTCCAAGTGTTGCTGTTTCCTTTATCGCCGCATGACGTGATATTCATTAATCGCGATTTTATATTGGTGTAAGCTTAATTATTACGGTATAAAGTGCAGAATTTAAAAAAGTTGTAATAAAATAGCACGTGTACAGTTTTTTAGTTAACTCATTTTATAAAAATAAACAGATAATAGATAGTTTATCTCTGACTATGACACTTGTTGTATTACAAATACTAATAATATCTAAAATACTATTAAGAAGTGTATTATAAAATAAAGAAAACGCTTAACTTTTTTATACCACTTATATTTTTATTTCTCGTGACTAGTTTCAATTACAAGGTAATCATTATCAAACTGTACTTAAATTAACAAAAATGCAGGTATATATACTAAAAGGCTTCAAATAGAGGGGTGTACAACAGGTCAACCTGGTCGTTAATGACGGAAATTCCCGGATTAATTTTGGCTTTGTGTAATTCCAGGGCTTCCAGTAAATCCATCTGTTTGCCTTTATCGGTGAGATGGATTACCGAAAGTACATATCTGTCAAATTTATGGCCTGTTTCTATCAAATGATTTGCAAACGTTGAATTGTTTTGTTTTAATTTATATGATCGTTCATGTTCTTTTAAACGTATATGAAAATTACGACCAGATTGCCCGATGTACACTCCTTTACATTCTGGGCATGTTAAACTGTAAACTCCTGATTTGCACATTATGTCTAATTTCGATTTTGCGTTAAAAATTAGATTGCGTAGCTTATTGCTTGATTTAAAAACTATGTTAACGTCTCGTTTTTTAAAAACATTCTTAATTTTTGAACTTATTGTTCCGAAATAGGTTATAGTTTTGTAGGAATTCTTGTCTTCTACTGGACTGATTGCATATAAGTATTTATTCATTCTTTTTAATTGAAATTTATTTATTAATTTAGTTACTAATGACTCCGAATAACCATTATTAATAGCAATTGTTTTTATTTTATTTATTTCTATTTTTAAGGATTCCGGACTGAGGGGGATATTGTATGCTCGAGTTATCATTGTGTAAAAACTTGCTATTTTGTGTTTAAATGGGTGACGGGAATTGTTGGGAATAATGGTGTCTGTTAAGGTGGGTTTACGATATATATCAAATGTTAGTTTGTTGTTGGTTTTAGTTAGGGTTAAATCTAAATAGTTAATTTTGTTATTGGATTCAGTTTCTATTGTGAACTTAATGGATGGGTGGAGAGAGTTAAGGAATGTTAAAAATGTATTAATTTGTCGGTCAGTACCTTCGATGCATGCTAAAATATCGTCTACGTATCTATACCACTATTTTATGTGTTTTTTACCTTGGGGTGACTTTAATATTTTATTGGTGTGGTTATTCATAAAAATTTCTGCTAGCAGTGGGCTCAGTGGTGAACCCATTGCCAGACCTTCTTTTTGTACATACATTTTACTATCAAAAGAAAAATAATTATGTTTTAGTATTAAATCTAACAAGTTGATAAAATCGGCTTTGATAACCGGGTTGACGTTATTAAAATCTAATTCCTCAATTATTATTTGGAGACACTCTTCTGGAGGTATTTTAGCAAACATATTCGACACATCGAAGGATACTAACTTACAACTGTCAGGAATGGTTACAACTTTCAAATTATTAGTTAATTCTACTGAATTTTTAATAGCATAGGGATCTTTAAAATTGGTAATGGATTTAAAAATGGAAATAAGTTCTACTGCTAATTTTCTAATAGGGGAATTTACGTATGACACAACAGGGCGGATGGGACTATCAGGTTTTTGGATTTTAATGAAACCGTATAACATAGGAGTCCTGGGATTCATCGGGAATAAATATCGTTTTTTGTTCTCTGGAAAAAGTGAGCTATCTTGTACTATTGATTTTAATTTTCTTAATAAATGGTTAGTCGGGTCTTTTTCTATGTCTGTGATATTAGAATTGTTTATAAAATCTTTAACTTTATTAATATACTCTTCGTTGTTTAAAATGACTATAGAATTTCCTTTGTCGGCTTTTGTGACTATTAGATTATTATTTTTAATTTTTTTGTTTATAGATTTAATGATTTTTGAGTCTGAGTCTGAAATTTTTTCTGTTTGCTTAATTAGTTTCGCTATTTTTGCTTTGTAAATTGGAGACAAGTCTGTATTTTTGGATGCAATTTCTGATTCTACTACTAGAATTTCTTTAAAAGAGGAGACATTAACATGTGGTGAGTACTTAAGTCCTAACATTAACATTGACGTTTCTTGTTGTGTAAATTCTGTATCTGTTTTGTTTATAACTCTATTGTAAAACACTGGTTTACCTTCTGGTGTACTGCTGGTATTTCGCTGTTCTACTTGTTGCTGCTGTTCCAAGAGCCTCTTCATTTTCTTGTTTTGGTGTAGTTTATCCTCACTCTACTTCGGACATAGTCGTCAAATAGGTCGGATTCCACCGGATGTAGGGCCCTGGCTAGTTCTACATGGAGCACTTTGATGTATATGTTAAGTACATCTCTTCTCTTGAACCAGAATTTAGCTTCCTGTGTAAGCCACGTCCTTTCCGCTACCTTTTTGGTAACAGTTTAACATGCCCAGAATGTAAAGGAGTGTACATCGGGCAATCTGGTCGTAATTTTCATATACGTTTAAAAGAACATGAACGATCATATAAATTAAAACAAAACAATTCAACGTTGCAAATCATTTGATAGAAACAGGCCATAAATTTGACAGAGATGTACTTTCGGTAATCCATCTCGCCGATAAAGGCAAACAGATGGATTTACTGGAAGCCCTGGAATTACACAAAACCAAAATTAATCCGGGAATTTCCGTCATTAACGACCAGGTTGACCTATTGTACACCCCTCTATTTGAAGCCTTTTAGTATATATACCTGCATTTTTGTTAATTTAAGTACAGTTTGATAATGATTACCTTGTAATTGAAACTAGTCACGAGAAATAAAAATATAAGTGGTATAAAAAAGTTAAGTGTTTTCTTTATTTAATAATCGAAAATGTACCACGAAGTAAACGCCTCCAAAATTCAAGAAGTGTATTATAATTTTTTTCTTTATTGCGGCAAATAACTGCAATAGGCCTTATAAGACAAGGACTGCAAAAGCATAAAAGGTGCTAGCATATCAAGATATGCTCGATCTAAGAACATGCAAGTTTATCCTACACAGTAAGAATAGAACTTCCAGTACATTATGTACAATTTCCGAAGAAAATTTGTACTATGCTTATCTCTCCCAAAGAAAAGGGATATTATACTGTCTCTTTTAATAATAGATTCCTGTGATCGTCTATGAATAAACTCCAAGATTTTGAAGTGGACTTGTTATTGATATATTTAATAAATTTTATACCTAGTGTAAATATAAACACTAGTTTAACTGGCTGAGAATTCATATAACCATGTCAGTTGGGAGGCATTTACTAATATATATTTTGAAATATACCATTACTTATATAATTTATACATGTTTAAATACGTCTGATAAGTTACTGAGTACTAAACTTTGACGATATTTATCATGAAAGTTTTTATCGCCTTTCAGTCAACAAGGAAAATCTGTGTCACTTTACTCCATTGGGGAAATGTATTCATTGTAATGTCAACATTAGGAACGGAGGAGTTATTTTTAATGGAGATTTTATTATCAGCTCCTGTTGGCTGAAGAGTAAACGGCAAAGATTCATTTACTGTTTTAAAAATAACAGTTCCTTAATTCACTATATAGTCTTTATAAAATAGTTTCGCAAAGCCATTCGTAATATTAATTGGTGTGCATTCTTATCGAATATGTCACAAAAATCCTTTGCTTCATTTATTCTTTTCAACACACATGCATAAAGTTTGTTTCTGTTACACTGATCATTTAATTTAACCAAGTAGTGTTGTAACACTGTACAGTCCCTCAAACTAGTAATTCTGCTATAAATTTTTAGGTCATCGGCCTATAACAAATATGGTGATTTAATATATTGTACCAAATCATTAATCAATAAAACAAATAGTAGAGATCTAAGACTGGAGCCCTGTGGGATCCTACTCTTGGTGTATACGATTTAGAAATAAAGCCCTCGGATTGAACAAAGTGTCGCTGATTTCTTAAGTATGAGTGAATAACATTAATAATATTTGTATGAATGCTATATGTTCTTAACGTTTAATAAAAAATAGCATGTATGGCAGTATCGAAGGTCTTTTTAACGTCAGTGTATATTACATCGACTTGACATTTATCATCCATGGTCGCAGATACATACTGACTAAAGTTAAAAAGATTTGGTTACGTGCAACAAAACCGTGCTGTTCTGTAACTATTTGCGTAAACAGTAGATACGTTATGTGTTCACTTAATTGATTGTAGCACTTTTGAAAACTTACTGACTAAAGCAAAAGGTCGATAATTTACCGCTTCACTCTTATCACCATTCTTGAAAATGGGGCATACACGAACGTTTTTCCAGGTAATAGGAAATTTGGCATACTTTAATATTAAATTATAAATATATGTAATCGGTGGATATAAGATACACGCACAGTCTTTTACTAAAAACGAAGGAATTTTATCTAAAATCATTGTAAATTTTGCACGTAATTTCTTTAATTGACGAAGAACTAAGTTTTCAGAAACTTTACACTGTGAGATCATGAAATGATGTCATGCCAATTAGCCCTAGACACATATTTACCTCCTCCAATCTTGCTAAAGTTTCGTAACATAAAAAATATAAATCTAAAGTATTTCAATAACGACCTAGGAAACTTGCCTCTTCATAAAATATATGATGGTGATAATATAAACTATAAAGTAGATACTTTAAATGAGTTACTCTTAAATCTATTTGATAAACGTGCCCCAGAAAAATATATCCAAAGAAATCGCCTTGGATAACAGGTAATATTAAACTCTTAATGTCTCTTAGAGACAAAGGTTTCTCTAAATTTAAAAGAACAAAATTGACTGCACACTGCAATTATTATAAATCGTTGAGAAACTATACAACTCAGGCTATAAATAATGAAAAAATGCTTATTTTAGTTATTGTCTGAAAAAAATTGTCCTAAGAAAATGTGGGAAGAACTGAGACACATGAACGCATTACTAGGTAAGGATAGAGAATTGCAATCACCTCTTAAAAATGTAAATGAACTAAATAACTTTTTTGTTAACAACGTACCTAAAACTACAAATGCTTACTCTGCTGAACTTATAGACGAGTATTTAAGTGAAGTTATAGTAAATAATAATTTCCAATTTAGCTACATTACTGAAACTGAGATTTTGTCTTCTTTGATTAAAGTTAAGAGTAATGAAAAGGATGTGATGGTATTAACTTGAAAATGATATTACTCTGTTGTCCGTACATTGCTGATGTTTTTGCACATATAATTAATACTATCTTTTTAACTCAAACATTTCCAAAAAGTTGGAAACAGGCTCTTATACGACCGCTTCCGAAAATCCAATCGCCTAATGAGTTTAAAGATCTTCGTGCAATAAGTATATTACCAGTATTATCTAAACTATCGGAAATAATCATTAGTCAATTTTGGTGTATTTAAATAGAAACAACATTATACCTGACATTCAATTTGGATTTAGAAAAGGACACGATTGTGCATCATCACAATTATGTATTACTGATGACATATTTGAAGCTACGTATAGTGGAAAAGTAACAGTATTAATACTATTAGATTATAGTCGTGCCTTTGACAGAATTGGATATTGGAAGCAGTTGTTCCCCAGGGGTCCATCCTAGTACAACTGTTATTTATTTTATATACCAGTTAATTCTATAAACGTATTTTACATTGTAATTTGAGAATGTGTGCGGATGATACACAAATTTATCACTCTTTTTATTTAATTTACTATAACCAAGCTTTGATTGATATTAGCTCCGATCTAAATAATTTATGCGAACTTTCAGATAATCATTCTTTAGCAATAAATAATGACAAATCTCAAATTATGTTATTCGGTAATAAAAATGATAATAAAATTCTAAAATCTAGCTTAATTTTAACAGTAAACCAGCAGCCAGTTACCTTTGTTGAGAAAGCAAAGAATTTAGGTGTAACCTTTGATCAAGCTTTGAAGTTTGATAATATAATCATAGGCATACATAGGCTTAAAACTCATATATCCTCATAGACATTCCCTTATTCGAGCAATCAAAAAAAGATTGTGTCATAGCTTATACCATATACATACATAATTAAACAAATCTGCAAAGCAGTTTACTATATCAGTTGCATCTGTGTATTGGCTGTTTAAATACTTCACTGTTCCTGGAATTCTTTAAAGAGTTTATTTGTGACCAAAATTTAGATGGATCAGAATTTAATTTTTCTTCTATCATCCCGATGTAGTTTCTTTTAGCCTCTTTAATTGCACTTTTTAATTTGCTTCTTGAGAGGTTAAACTTATTTTTGTCAGCTTCGTTTTTAGTTTTAAGGTATATTTTCCTCAATTTGTTTTTTTCTTATATAGCTGTAGTGATTGATTTATTAAAATAGAGGGGATATTTTTCACGTATAGATCGAATCCTTCATATAGATATTGATAGAATAGGCTGTAGGCGATGTCTATATCAGACATTGTATATAATTTATTTCAGTTAATGTTTTGTAAATGGGAGTAGAGTAAGGGCAAATTAGCTTTTTTAAAATTATAGAGTCCCAAGTTGTCACCTTTAAAATTTGGAGTCAAATGTGACGTTAATATAAATTCACAGGATAATGCGGGATGATGCACATCCTCTTTTACAACGGGCACCATTTTTTTATTAACAACACATTTACTATCCGATGAGGTTATTATTAGATCTAAAATTACACCGTTTTCATTACTAATACAATTGTGTTGAAACATTTTACAAAAATTTCTCAACTTTTGTAATATGTTATTTAATAGCTCCATCTTGTTTATAGAGGATGCAGCATTATGTTGAATGTATTCTGTAATATTGAAGTCTCCAATTAGAATGATGAGATTGGATCTATTAATTTTATTGGATATTAATCAAAGACTTCCTCATATGTAGTACAATTAAGATTAGGTACATAGTAAAGTGACTCTAGAATTATCTCTGATAGTTTCTACAGCAACACATTCAATAGGAAGTTCAGCAGGAAATGTTAATGTTAATTTCATTGTCATTAAAAGAACTATCTAACCTTATCTATGTTAAAAATATTATGTCGTAGCACTTGCAAGCAATATTATTATGAAAGTCTTGTAATTTGTTCCTTATGCTATTTGGGTTTTGGTAGTAAGAATTTACTTTATAATTGGTTAATGATGTCTGTTGGGATTTTTCTATTTTTGCTGTCTCGATTTTACAATTTAAGGTTGAGAGTTTATATATTTTATAGTTGAATTTGTATTATTATTTAAAAAGACTTATGGTTTAATGATGCCTCCAACCCAAAATCTAAAACAAACAGTAATGTTATGGATACATTTGTACATTTCAACAATCCCATATGTGCTATTCGAACTCTAAACTTGGCAATTTTGGCAATTAACCAAGCCATCAAATGCTTAGAATGATTTTAACCCAAAAAATTAGTATTCACTTGTTGTTCAATAATCCATATCACGAACTCTCTTCGTTGTGTATGGCCATTAATCTTTAGTTGTGTTAATTAATAATAATAATAGTTTATTTGTGCTAATAACATAGTTTACACAGGTCAAGAAAATATGGATAATTTCCGCCAGCTAAGTTGAATACCATTTAGCATAAAATACACAAATAGAGAAAAAATTAGGAATTATAGTAAATATAAATAAAATGAAAACATTACAACACGTATTTAAAATACAAACATATTAAAATATAAAAATAACATATATACATTTCAAAATGTTAAAATAACTAGTAGAAATAATTAAATTCTGTAAGGACGGAGACACATATTTTTTATGAGAGAGATTCTTAAAATTTGCAAATCTAGTCGACGACGTCGAATGGATATTCTGCGATTTCACCAACATTCTTAGACACTACTACGATATTAACATTTCAACGGCATCTTATTTGAACGACCAGTATGTTTATTTATTGATTAAATCATAAGAAGAAGCATTTTATTCATATGTAAATATAAAGAAAGGATGCTTATTATTTAATTTAAAGCAATTAGACTAAAATATAAATTTAAATGATTATTAAGTACGCAATATTAACTAATGATTTTATTAATTATATTTAGAACTCATTCATAAGCATATATGTTGACCTTTGACGATACGACGATAAGCAAGTGCACGTCAATGTGAATAAATGCAAAGTATATATTTTGTGTCATTTTTATATTATTTTATTGTATTGAATTAAAATTTTCGTTTTTTTCATAAAAAATAAATTATGGAATACAAAATAATACTTATAATATATAAATTTGGTGTCAACTGTAATTTTAAAATATTAATTGTTTGATAAGTGTTATTTAAAAAGTGATATAAACAAAGTTATTCGCTTTATTTAGTAATTATCAAACTTTTTTAAATTATAGTGGTAAAGCAAAGTTATCGGGTTTCAATTACAACTCATTCAAGATGTACCACGAAGTAAATGTCCTACCATCAAATATTTATTTATTTATTATTCCTATATTTCATTTGCAAATATACAAACATAAGCAATTATATTATAAATAAAGGAAAACTATATACCAATAAAAATAAGCAAAACAAAAATAAATTTTTCAGAAAACCACAGATTAGTACAATAATAAATATATTATATATTTATCCGAGCAGAAAATAATTAAATTAATCAAAATACCCAAAAATTCGCTCATGACTTTATTAATGCAACAATCTGTTATTGGAATTTTTATTCCGTTGGTTGTAAATATACAGGGTTATTCACGCCATACGGCACGGAATATTGTGGCCAAAATACGTGACTTTCAAAAAGTTTCACTTTGGGGATATATGGGGGTCTATTAGGGCTACTTTTTAAAATTACTTTCATAATATACAGGGTGTCCCAAAAACCCTAAAAGTATCAAAGTTGTGTTTTTTAAATGAAACACCCTGTATTTTATTGCATTTTTGGATCCTTCGCTAAAAATAAGTGTGTGTTTTAATAAGGTTTTTATTACATAAACCTTAAGGTTTTTGAAATAATTTGAATTTTGTAAAAATGTAACCTAATTTTCATGTTTCAAATACTTAAAAAATAATTAAGTTATGCATACCAAATTTACATTGAAATGTAACAATAGATCATATTTTATTTTCCAAGTATAATAAACTTGACATCTTATGCCGGGTGTAAAAAAATTGGAATAAAACAAATGAGAACTTTAAATGACTATAACTTCATTTATTTAAATGGAACGCTATATTTATATATTTATCAGCAAATGCACGTTTTAATTACCTTTCGAATGGTATTTAAATCTTAAGTGTTAAGTCTTCTAGTTTTTGCAGAAAACGCCAAAATATTGTTTATTGCACCGTTTTAGTACTTTTTAAGTAAAAAAAATTATGTATCTAGTTTTCTATGGTAATTAAAAACGTCAGATAATTAATTTAGTCTTTCATTTTAGTTTAAAAAGCCTGTCTTTTGTTATAGTTGTCTTATTTTGCATTTTTGTGTTAGATCGTTAGTAATTGTTATTGTTTGAACATCGCTGTTGTATTTTTTGGTAAAAATTGAAGATTTACTCAAAAGAAGGGGTTATTGGCATTATTTTAATGCTTGGAGAATGTCATCAAAATTGTTTATTGGCTTGTCGAGTTTATACTTAAAGGTTTCCCGAAAGAAATCACCCTAAGCCAGCAATTTTTGAGAGATTATTAAACCAGTTTAAAGAAATTGGAAGTGTCAGTTATAAAAACCTCAGTATAAGAAAATCTGTGTAAATTTTCATTTTTTACTATGACATACAACAACCATGTTCAAACAATAACGATTACTAACGATCTAACACAAAAACGCAAAATAACATAACTATAACGAAAGACAGACTTTTTAAACTAAAGTAACAGACTAAATTAATTATCTGACGTTTTTAAATACGATAGAAAACTAGATACATTAAAATTTTTACTTTAAAAGTAATAAAACGGTGCAATAAACAATATTTTGGCGTTTTCTGTAAAAACGAGAAGACTTAACACTTAAGATTTAAATACCATTCGATAGGTAATTAAAACGTGCATTTGCTGATAAATTAATAAATATAGCGTTCCATTTAAATAAATGAAGTTATAGTCATTTAAAGTTCTCATTTGTTTAATTCCAATTTTTTTACAGCCGGCATAAGATGTCAAGTTTATTATACTTGGAAAATAAAATATGATCTATTGTTACACTTCAGTGTAAATTTGGTATGCATAACTTAATTATTTTTTAAGTATTTGAAACATGAAAATTAGGTTACATTTTTACAAAATTCAAATTAATTCAAAAACCTTAAGGTTTATGGAATAAAAACCTTATTAAAACACATACTTATTTTTATAGACGGATCCAAAAATGCAATAAAATACAGGGTGTTTCATTAAAAAAACACAACTTTGATACTTTTAGGGTTTTTGGGACACCCTGTATATTATGAAAATAATTTTAAAAAGTAGCCCTAATAGACCCCCATATATCCCCAAAGTGAAACTTTTTGAAAGTCACGTATTTTGGCCGCAATATTCCGTGCCGTATAGCGTGAATAACCCTGTATAATAAATAACATAAATAAACATGCATAAGGCGAAAAATCAGTAAATTTCATGTGGCGCTTAAGTTTATCTAATGAGTTTAATAAGGTTTCTTGTGTATTTTAAAGTGACAAGTGAGAAATTTATTCAAGAAATATTATCTAATGTAATAATAAAAACGCGGTTAAATTTCTTTCTTCACTGCATTTTCATTATTAATATAATCTTCACATAACTCAAGAACACATACATACATATTATCTAATGATATTCCGTATAATATAAAGTTAGGTGACCATCAGATTATGTTAGAAAGATTGACCATTCTACTTAAGGAATTATATTGTTCTTGGCGAAGTGATTATTAAATTAAAGGTTTGCAAAACTATTGCAAGGTTTTGCAAGTTTTGAAATATGAGGTTGAGTCGAATATCACACCTAGATCCCTCACATAATCCACCGAAGCCAGGTTGGTTCCATTTATGTAATTATTGCTTTAGATAGTTCAACTTCTTCCAATCTATATTGTCAAGAATTTGCCAAGATTAAAAAATAATCTATTCTCATAGCACTATTTATAAATATTATCTAAATCATCTTCTAAATTCATAGCAGTTATATTTCTTATTAAACGGAATACTTTGAAAACGTCAACGAATAGTAAGGAAATACAATGTTTCATATACGTGTTTAGGTTATTTATAAAAAGTAAAAATAGAATTGGTCCGCAGTGTAAACCTTGCAGAACGTTGAACGTAACATTATTTACTAGTACGGTTTGAGAAACCCGATCAAAAAGACTGCATGAACTTGACAATTGCTCCCAAAATCCTTTCGGATTTAATCTTAATATATAAGTAAATCTAATACAGCGGACTTTTCATAACAAAAACCGTGTTGCTCGCTACAAAAAAGGTGTTTACAAGAATTCTAGGTCTTACAAATTTAGATGGATAATTATACTCTGTGAAAAGTTCGTTTATTAATTCAAAAAAATATATCGGAATGAGGAACTTTTAAAGATATATCACTTTGTTGATATCAAATACGTTTGATAATGCCCTTACAAGAGCTGAAAATATTGTCACAAAATTAATCCAGTGTGTGATATCAACAAAGTGTAGATATTTTAATGTTCCTGATTCCAAGAGGTATCACTAAAAATGGCTTCCACCATCAATTTCGAAATATTTAGATATATATAAATTGATGGTGGCGACAGTTATTACACGGTAGTTCATTTTAAAGAGTAAATTAAAATACTTTCAACGTATAAAAATCACTATTTATTGTATATTATACACAAACAAAGTTTACAATATAGTAGTATTATCAATTTTTGACAAAACTATAGGTTCGACTTTTACAGGTCATTCAACACATGATAAGAACCTGCAAAGGTCGAAACTATAGTTGTATAAAAATTGATAATATATTGTAAACTTTGTTTGTGTATATTATACAATAAATACTGGTATAAAAAAGTGGTTGTGCCACTTAGTCCAACTTATATTCGTACGATCAATTTTATTATATCATCTTTGGAAGATGGATGTGAGGTAGATTTCATCACACCGACTTTTCAAAGGTCTTCGATACAGTGGACTATGGTATTCTTCTTCTGAACTTTAAAAAAATTGATTTAAATGGCATTATGCTGGGCTGGATTCGATCCTATTTAACCAATAGGACACACATTTCGTCGAAAATATCTGTTTCATCAGGTGTACCCCAAGGGTCACATCTTGGACCACTGAGATTTAACATTTTAATAAACAATGTGGTCAATTGTTTTCATCACCTTTTAGCCGACGATATAAAAATATTTAAGTCACCGACACAGTACCTCTTCTGAGTTAATTCAGCAGGATCTGGTCAGGTTTGATGTCTTGTGTCATAATAACAGCATGCGACTTAACATTGGTAAATGTAGTGTAATTACCTTTTCCAGAAAGAGAACACTGACAGATAGAGATTACTTCCTTGTTGATAACAAACTTACTAGAATATTATTTATTCGGTTATTCAATAGAAATAATTTCATTCAAATTAGTGTTTTTTTGAAAGTTGTACTATTTGTAACACGCAAATTACTTTTGTATCACTCAATATCTATCGAAGTATTAGCTAGAGAAGTAGATGTTTCAATAAGTAATTTGTTTTGTAGACTAAGTAAGGCTCATTGTTGTAGATTCACAAAATGTTTTCGTAGTTTTAAATTATTAGTAAACTTATTAGAGTTATCCACTGTTAAGATTTAGGAGTAATTCTGTCAAATATGTGATGCTTTGTCGATCATATAAGCTCTGTAATATCTAAAGCCCATCGAGTTTTCGGATTTCTAAAACGTAGTAGTATGGATCATTTAAAAACCAGTATAAGTCTTTACACTTCCCTAGTAAGCCCGTATTTAGAGTACTGCTCCAAAATTTGAATACTTTTACCAGGGCTGAGATTGAGAAAATTAAGCGGGTCCAGATTAAATTTTTTGAAATATCTTTCGTTCATGTTTGGGCTATACGGGCCTTACCCTGTTTTGTTGAAATTTTTAAATCTTCACTAGTTGTAAAATAGACGTAGAAACTTATTAATGGTTTAGTAAATTCACCACTTTTACTAAGTTCACTCTATATTAAAGTGCTCAAAAGAGAGTTGCGTTCTCTTGGGTTGTTCGAATAGCGATGTTATTGGACAGATTGTGCTGGGCATTTTGGCATGCAAGGATCGCTAGGAAATATGATTCATTAAATATCGATAATTGCAATGTGACTTTGAATAAGCTAAGCTCGGTTCGATGTTATCATGTATAATTTATTTATATTTGTGTGTGTATTTGTATATATTTATGGGTTTGTTACTTTTTGTTTTATACACTTTTTACTTACCCTATATAGTATATATAGGGGAAGTATTGTTTTCGTGCGTGAAAATGTCTGTGGGCGCTGTATCTCAAAAACGAATAATCTGTTTGAGATGAAACTTCAAACTTAAGGTTTTATCGTTAAAAACTGGAACTGAAAAGCTTTTGGTAAACATTCATAGACCGGAAGTGGATGTTTACTCGAGGCATTTTTTGGTTTTTTCGTTTTATTTTTCTAAATATGAAAAATTTAAAAAAATGGTTCAAACAAAAGTTAAAGGTAATAAAAAACTAAACAAGTTTTATTCGAACATATTTTTTATAAAATTCTTAACTTTTGAGAAAAAAATTTAAAATTTAAAAATTTGACATTTATTGCCCATTGCTAATAAACTGTCAGTTACATGAAACTTGCATTACAAATAATTATAGAGAATTCAATGGTGAATAAATCATTATGAATAGCTTTTTTGCGTAAACCTTATAGTTTTCGTGTAAAATATAGGGAAAGTACTATGATGGCCACATCACCATTTTAATATGTAATGATATTGTACATTTTTATATTTGTATGTTGTAATGGCATTTCGTAAGTAAATAAATATCTGTCATCTGTCACCTATCATCTGTCATCTTTGATCTCTCATGTGTTACCTATCATTTATCATCTCTTTTGTGCCACCTATTATCTGTATTTCGAATTTGTCATTATTCATATTTCAAGCTACATTAAAACATGTTATAAAATCTCCAATTTTTAATATAAATTATTAAATTATAGATGTAGGAATGATGGATTATTTACAGTTCTTCAATTCATTAAAATTCTCTCTTCCAAAAAATCAAAACAGTCATCAAATCGTATCTGATACACAAAACATTTTTCAGAATAAATGATTGTCTGTCTAATATATTTGATGATTGTAATATTCTACTTTTAATTTATCCATGTAAGTTTTATTTTCATTTATTTCCCTTATTTGTATCATCAATTTACATAGATTTTAATGTATATTGATTTTATCTCTATAATGGCCTTATATATCTGCTATCTGTTCTATAAATTAATTTTTGGTGCTTGTGAGGTTTTTTTCGATAACGTTTGTAAACTTTCTGGTTATAACATGAATAAACTACTACTAATACTTCAACGAAATAGTACTTTTTTAAATAATTTCGAAAACCAGTCCTCGGCTATAAAGAACTTGGCCACTGATGACACTAGGTATAGCTCAGGAACTTTTAGTCAGAAGGCTTTTTGAAATGCTATGAATGTAGTTATATCTTCATTGTCCAAATAATTAATCAAAAGAAAAAGAAAACCTTGAAATACGTTTCGCCAAATTATAAAAAGTGATCTGCACCCATATCCCTACAAAATTTAGTTGGCTCAACAGCTCCATCATGATGATCTGGCGTTCTGTTTGGAATATTGCTAAATTGTTCTCAATCTCGCTGAGAATGTTCAAGAATTTTTGGAAAATTTAATGCTGACCGACGAGGCGTCCTTTTATTGAAGTGATTTTGTTGCAGATTTTGGGGCACACAGAATCCCCAAAATATTCACCAACGTTAATTACACCCACGCCGTGTGACTGTTATGGCTTAACCGCACGCAGGAATTATGGACCATATTTCTTTGTAAATTTAGCAGCTGCATACGTTACCATCAATGGAGATCGCTACCGAACAATGCTTCAAGATTTCTATTACCACTCTTGCAAGCAGACGCACTGCCTATGAGACAATGAACTTTTTGCGTGTACAATTTGTTAATTGAGAGTAGTCGTAGTTCAATCTAAATGTGATTAGTTTATACGTTGTTGTAGGATTAGGTTAGGTGTGACGGTGTACTTGTATTATTACATTTGTCCGCCAGTGTTTTATTTATAAAAATTGTTTCAATAAAATCTACTGGTACTGGTAAACAAAAATACGGCGACTTAAGATGGTCACCGCAATCGCCAAATCTGATAACCCTAGACTTTTTCCTGTGGCGCTACCTAAAGGAAAAATGGAAAAGACAACATTCGAGCGGAAATTGCGCAAATTACACCGGCCATGCTTGAAAAAGTAATGCAAAATGCAATGTAAAGAGCCGATGTGTGCGTGAATTGTAAGGGTGGACATTTAAACGACATCATCGTGAATTAAACTTCTATTTGCAATTTATTTTCTTATTTTTTATCACTTCGTTTAAAAGTTATTACAGTTTTATATCGGTATAAAGGTTTTTTTGCCCACCCTGTATATGTATTAAGTGTAAAGTACATTATTTATTTCCAAAAAATAATAAAATCGATTTTTACCACCACAAACACTGAAGTTAAACACTTACTATGTTTCTACCATTAAAAAATAATGTAATATATACATATATTATAAAAATCTAGATGGTTGTCAAGTGAAGCAAATTATGAAAAAGTTATATTTATACTTATATATAAAAGGTAGGAGCCGCCCCATTCGTTGAATTACAGGGGTCGGCTGGCAGCTAAAGCACTGACTACAGCATGCAATCCGACGACGAGCCACGTTCCGTCCATCAAGAATCCAGAACGACTAACGAATAAAGGCATGGATAGCCATGGCACCAGACTAAAGGTTGCGTACATGGACATCGTCGATTACCATACAAAGTCGGTGAACGGATGTGCTTTGGGCAGTAAAGCAGGGTGGCGAGAGACAGCCATCTACTCAGAGAACACCATCGTTGTCGATGAAAAGGGCGAGTCGGCGGTCCACCCACAATCGGGTGTTAGGGTTGGTAGCATATATACATTCGACAGTTAAGGCGGCTTGTAAGAGTACAGAGTGAAGGGGGACTCGGAGTTCATGGCTAGGGGCCGTATTGACAAATTTTCTGGCATAGGAGGCAAATCGAGACAATAGGGGACTACGCGTTGCAGGCAAGATATGGTTTGGAATTGGCCTTCCAGACCGAGAAGAGTCAAATGAGTGCTTCTTGGTTCTGTACCAAGAGCAATCGTTATTCCTTCATAACTTCAGGAACGAGTGCGTGTAGTTCTGTCAACCACAAGGGGTAATCGCATAATTCGGTAGTAAGCAGACCTCGGGATACACTGTCAGCCGGACGCTCGCGAAGGAAACCAGATTACGTAGAGAATCTTTTGGATCTAGATGACTCTGTTGGCGACAAATGTTTTCAAGTGATGAGATTCTCCACGATCGAAAACATAGCGACAGGGGAATCGCCGAAGGCGAAAACGTGTTGAATTTTAATATTGACGAGTTGACTAGTTTAGCGAGAAGATGAGTACTGCCGAACTCGAAGCGAGGAAGATTGACTTTCTTCAACGGAGCGATGCGTGATGTGGATGTGAGGAGAGCGATGTGAGGTGCACCGTGTTTTGTTTTGATATTCGCAAATACACGACGGCAGTAAAACCAATTTTTGAAGCATCACAGAAGCCAATAAGACTGACATCGGCAAAATATTTGCAGGCAGGAAAATGGCGAAAACAGGGATCGCTTTGAGCATCGGAAGTTCTGACTGAAATCGGTACCAAACTTGAGCGACCCTCTCCGGCGGTACCTCATCCCCCTCATCCAGCCATGGTCGCTGGATAAAAACCTTGGTATAGTTGTCCCAAAGATATAAGGCGTTTATGACCTTTTATGGCATTTAACTTTCACTAGTTTTTATGAAGGACCGACCGCAAATCTCATCCCCAGCCCCCAATAGGTGGTCCTCAGCGGATTCTCCTAACGCTGTCCCAGGCTCGGTTATGGTATTTTTTAAGTTTAAATTCGCGTTCCGGTGCAATGAAAATATTTTCGTTTTCAGTATCTCTAGTAACTGCTTCTTTGTATAGGATTCTTCAAAAAAGAGACCATTTGCATGCAGAAATAAGCCTTTGCAACGGACACATTTGTATAGAGAAAATTATACAATGCGGTCCTGACCAGCACGAGAATATTTATTGGTTCGGTTTGACGATATGATGGCCCTAAACTCATTAAGGCAGTCAAACGGTGAAAGGCCATAAACGCCTTATATCTTTGGGACAACTATACTAAAGACTAGCATTCCAGAAGGATCGAAGATGAGGACAGTCTGTAAAAGCATTGACCGCTTCGTGCACGAAATACGTAGGAGAATGTATCCATATGGGGATACCACTTAGGGCAGAAAATCTCAAGCTAAAGTGCGTCTGGTTCAGATGGCAGGCAGCAATGATCATCCGGGATTCCCTCCACTATTGCCGGTGAGTTGGATAGCCATTTACGCAATTTAAACCCGCCCGTCTTGAGAAGAGTGACAAGCTCATCACGTAATGTGACTTTCAGCTCCGATATCGCAGCCGGTAATGACGTCATCAACGAATATATCCATCCGGGTGTGAATACGTTTATCGGTTGCCCGCTGCTGGAGAGTAAGAAGGGCGAGATACGGAACTGAAGATACTCCATATATGACGGTGTTGAGACGATAGGTAGTAATAAGACCTTCCCATGACAAACGCCATAAAATACGCTGCAGGTCTGTTTAAATTAGTCTAAATTTCTTTACATAACTTATGATTCGTAGCTTATCAAGCTGTAAATATAAATAAAATATAGCTTATACAATACAATATAGATTATTCAATTGTGTATAAATATACTTTAAACTCACCATTATTTATCACCTGAGTTGTAAATAACAACATTGGATTATTTATTTTTTACAGACCGGTTCGATCTATTTTGAATCTCATTAGCATAGCCCAGTCAAACTGAATTTGACTATAAAATTTCACAATTTCATAAATATAAAGAAACCATTAAGGCGATCTATTGGTTCAAGCTTTAGACATTAGATATCGCCTTTATGTTTATTTTAAATTTTAAGTTCTTTTCAAAATTTGCAGCGATCTATTTACAAACCAATACTTGTTTTATCTGAACATTTCAATGCAATAAATAAAGATATAGAAAAGTATTATTACAATTATTGAAGAGAAAACAAACACAAAATTATATAAAATTGTATAATTTAAAACTTGCTTTAATAACATTTATTAATTTAGAACTTACATCACAAAGTTTTATCTAAATAATAAATATAACAATGCAGGTCAAGTGAACATAATAAAAAGTTTATAAAATTAAACCATTACATTATTACTCTAAAAAAGTAGCGACAAAAGCTAATGACGCGTCATCAAACTGATAACCTTATTGTAAACTAAAGTGTCGGCATCGATTCCAAACATGTAATCCAAATGGTTGAAGCTGTTGTCCGATATGAGGAATTTGCCTCTGACGTTTCCAAGCTTTCCGTACAGCTTACGTACATCGGATTCAGCCGCAAGCCAGTCGTTGTGACTGTAGAATAAGTACACAGGGGCCTTGATTTTGTTGAGCTTGTACGATGGTGGAGAAATGCCTCCGTAGACTTTCATGTTTTTAAAGAGACCATAGTCATATTGACGGAATTTACCTTAAAAAGAAAAGATTTATTAAAATTAAATTCTGATAATCTATTAAACATTTCTTGAACCAAATCAAGCGTAAATTGTGTTATTTCTATATCTATTAAACAGTTAAGACTTATTATAGAAGAAAGATGCATTAAAATTAAATACTAATAATAATTCTTCACGTACTGAAACATTTTAACAGAAAGAAAAAAACCTATCAAACAGATAAGAATTATTGTAGACAAAAAAGTTTAAAAAATCATCCTTAAAAAGAATATGATTAATTTGAGAGTAAACAAATGAGTTCTCTAAGTGATTGTAGATAAATTTACTATTATTTTTTAGTTTAAAGTTTATTACAACTAAAATTAAATTAAATACTTTTAGTCTTTTGAGGATTTGAATTACCAACAGTTTTCTAAATATATATATATATATATATATATATATATATATATATATGGTTAAATTTAACCAAAGTAAAATTAGTCTTTGTATGGATATGGATGAAATACTTCATTCGATTAAAATAATGAAAATATTGTTAAAAAAAGTTACAAAAGTGAAAAAAATCATTTTATGAAACTGTAAACTATGAAACCAACTGCGAATGACTTGTAAAATTGTATAGAAATAAGTTATAATAGTTGTATTATATTATCATTATTATTATTAGTAGTAGTAGTAGTGGTTGGCTATCGACCACGTGGTCCTTCCACCATCTGTCATTTGTGTATTTGTGTGTGTGTGTGTGTGTGTAAATGAGCTTGTTGTTTTAAAGGATCGCCCCCGTCACTCCAAAACACCATTAATTGTATCCCAATGGTGAATGGTACCGGTCACCCATCCAACTAATAACCCGAACCAACGTTGCTGCACGTAAGTTCGGGTCCGTAACCGAATGCGCCACCACCAGCGTGTGTTTAAAATTGTATTTATATTAATAAGTTTTTATATTTACCTGAATTTATTTCTTGGGCATAGTGCAAGAATTGTTTGGTAGCGGATCCGGCAGGTGTGTGACCCATCAAAATTGGCAAAAGTGTGGTGTTTAACTGTTTAGCATTAAAGCCGCACATTACGAAAAGTGAGTTTGTGCAAAGCGGTTGCAGAATTCCGTCATCGCAGAGACCTTTGGCAGCATTGTGGAGGAAGCCGTCAGTTGGCAAAAACTCATACATACCAATCAGGTTCAATAAAAACTGTAATTAGGATATTAAGATGTAAAAATAGGATGTTTAAATATTAGCATTGTAAAAATGAATTACTTACTGAAAGTCCACCTTCTGCTAAAGCGATTATCCTAAACAACGGACTGGTCATGTGATTCATGAAGGCGATGGGTGCCAAACTGAAGTGAGCCCTGATCTTGTCATTATATTCGGGCCTCTGGCTGGTCATCACGTAAAAACTGGTCGTTCCTTGAGAGTGGCCAATGTGGAAGAGGCTCTTCTGTCCGGTCGTTTCTAAAGCCAAATCAATCATCGTCGGCACGTCAGTGAGGCCGATTTCGTGCCAGGAGAAGTCCCAGAAGTCTTTCCTGTACTTGCCGCCGTCTGGATCAAATAAGGTGTGATTTCTGGAGTAACGGTTTCCTCTAGCGTTGCCCATCCAGACGTCGTATCCTCTGTCGGCGAGAATGTAGGCTACAATTGGAAATTATCAGAATTAACATACTATACGATAAATAATATTCTCACTTAACCCGTGGTGAAACACTTTTTATGTTAATTAGAAGTTTAATTAATATTAAAATACTAATTAGATAAATTAATTACTAATTTAATTGTAATGTAGCCTTTAATTACTTAAACGGTTACTAAATAGTTATACTTACCTAAGCCCTTTTCAGGTCCAGCAATGATCCAGTCAGCAGATGAGGACAAAATACCGTGCATCAAGAAGACAACTGGTCTCGGTCCTGTTGGCCCCTCCTGTCCGTGAGGAATTCTGTGAACGTTCAGAATGTATCCATCCTTGGTCGTGACGTAATAATCCTCGATCGGGTAGTTGTACTTCGTGACAAGTTCGACCTAAAATAAATTTAATCATTTGATAGAGAAATTTCTCTCTTAATCATTGAGGAAACATTTGTATATTAATCAGATTGTTGATTAAAACAATTTGTATTAAGACACCGTTAGTATGTGGTTTTTCAATTTCAAATGTAGGATGAAATAAAACATAGAAAATAGTGTTTTATTTCATCGTACAATTTGTATTGTTTATTTATACTGTTGTCTATTTAAACTTTAAAAAATAAGTTTATAGGACGATACTTATAGATAATAACTTCTTGATAAAAATTAGTTGCTATGGCAATATAAAATTTAATTTGAAATTTAATATTCGCTTAATTCTCAAGAAATAAGGTAACAGAATATTGAGAACAATGATGTAAGAGAGGAGGAAGAAAAAATATTCAGATTATGATCGAAGAAATTAATGAAATTATAGTAAAGATGTTCCACAAAGTAAACGCTTCCATAATTAAACAAAAGAAATTAGGAAAAATGTACATTCAGTTAATGGAAACAAAAATGAAGCGAAAGCTAAGCCGTCTTAGATTGCGATGGAAAGATGACGTAGAGAGAAACCTGAAAAGACTGAAAATGAAACAGTGGCAGAGAGTGGCGGAGGATAGAAAGAGATGGAAGAGGATAGTTTTGGAGGCAAAATCCCTATGAAGGACGTAAGGCCAAAGAAAGAAAGAAAGTTAATAATATTACAAAGTTAGAATATTACTACCATTGCATAGGAAATGGAACCCAAACAATTAAAATAAACATAAAAGTCAAATTTTTTCCATAAAGGTGACATCTATTGTCTTAGCGTTGTATTAGATCGCTGTTTGTGTGAATAACCACCGGCAAATCATAGCGAACTGTCAACAGCGACACACCAAAATAAATCGAAACTGTTTGATGGCTGTTGTTGACAACTAATTAAAGTCGTGCTTTTGAAATCAACAAAATCATCTGCTGTCAATCTATGAATGTTATTAATTATTTTGAGTCGTGTACTAATTACCCTCCTGTGGCCTTCCTTTGTTTGTTGAATAAAAGACACCACAACAGGCCGTGTCGGTGCAGAAGTGTGTATCCCCGTTTAATTGTTAAATAATATTATATATCAGGTAATAATAATATCCCTTTCCTGTACACAGTGTAAATTAATTATTCACCCTAAAAGTGTATCGACAACTGCTATTAAATGTGGTAGTGGCTGCAATAATTGGTATCATTCAAAATGTGTGAAATTGTCTGAGAAAGATTTGGCTTATTTTAAGAATGAGGAAAAGAGTGCTGATGGAAACAAATAGATTTGTGATAAATGCAATATTCCTAGGATCAATATGATTAAGTCTATGTTTCGATCGGAATTTACGTCATACAATTGAATGTATCTAATATAATGGAAAATATTAGTTTACTAAATTCGCGACTACTTAATTTAGAAAACGAAAATAAAGCTTTGAAGGATGAAATTAATTTATTGAAAAATAGTGGCAGTAATGGCGACATGATTTATGAATTAATCGATCGAGACGGTCGTATTCGTAATGTTATCTTATATATACAATATATCAGAATCATTTTCAAAGGATAATGAGGAACGGAAAAACCACGACTTGAATGAATTTAATAAAATAGTAAACGTTATTACTGATCGTAAATTGGTGCCTTCTAAATGAATAAGATTAGGTCGTAAATCAGATCAAAACAGACCGCTTAAAGTAACTATGGATGATCGTAATATTGCTTTGACAATTATTAAAAATCGTAGCAAGATTAAGGAATCACATCCTCTTGTATCCATTAAGGCAGATTTAACGCAAATTCAAAGAAATGAGCTCGAAAATTTATATGCAGAATTAAAGATGTAAAAAGAAAATGGCAAACCAAATGATTATATAAAGTACATACATAATCGTCCAACTATAAGCATTGATACATCCACAAATAAAAGACCGAATCTAAAAAACTAGCAATATATTATCAAAATTTAGGTGACATGAAATCTAAATTAAACAAAATTATGCATGCAGTTAATTGTTGTACTTGTGATGTTCTTATCTTTACGGAAACTTGGCTAGATAATTCAATTTCTGACAATGAACTTGGATTTAAAAATCATACAATATACATAGTTGATCGTTCTACATTAACTAGCAATAAAACTAAAGGGGGTGGAGTTCTTATTGCCGTCAAATCTAATTTGTCTTCGTATAAAATAGCTATTGATAATACCAATTTAGAGCAATTATTTATTAGATTGAATAATAATTTAATTATAAGAGGAATTTACATTCCTCCTTCTTCGCAAGTTTCACTTTATGAGGATCATTGTCGAACTGTTAATGAAATTCTTCAAATCCACCTTGATGACAACTTTTTGGCGACTTTAATCTACCAAATGCTAAATGGGCCGATGATTTGGAAAGCGTAACACATTCTAGCAACATCTGTTTTCCCACCGAAATACTAAGCGATAGTTTCATCTATCATCATTTATATCAAAGGAATACCACGACTAATTCGAGAGGCATCTTATCAGATTTATTTTTTTCCAATATTGTTAACCTGTCTGCGATTGCTGCTGTTGATCCCATTAGTAATAATTCGATTCACCACACGGCCATGGAACTATCAATTCCTTTAAAGGAAAGCTTCTTCAATTTACTATTATTACAACTTTAAAAAAGAAAACTATAATGCTCTTAACAACTATCTAGGTTCAATTGACTGGACTAGTGTACTGGAGCATTCTAATCCTGATGATGCAGCACATATGTTCGATGAAGTTATCTATTATGCTATAAACAAATTTGTGCCTATATCTAAACTTAGCCACTCAAACTACCCCAAGTGGTTTAACTACGATTTAATTAATTTGATTAAGAAGAAAAAGTGTCCCCATATTCGTTACAAAACAACTTCTAAAAGGAGTGACTACAATGATTTCGCATCCCTACGTACACAATGCAAGGATTTAAACAAAAAACTCCATGACATATATAAATCAAGTTGTAGAAAATCTGCATCATAATCCACGTTCTTTTTGGGCGTATGTCAACGATACTCGACGAACAAGTGGTTATCCAAAAGCAATGTATTTTGATCAAAGCAAGTGCAATACTGAAGAAGAGTGTGCCGACAAATTCGCTGATTTTTTTCTACAGTTTATCTGAATGAAGATCGCAATGTGCCTACGTTTAGGTTTCCCTCTCAAATTTCCTGTAATTCTTTTAGTGTTTCGCCATCTGATGTTTTTAATGGTATCAATAGTTTAAGTAATAGTTGTAAATCTGGGCCAGATGGTATACCACCATTCTTTTTAAAACAATGTATAACTACTATTACCATCCCTATCCATTTTATGTATAGTTTATCATTAAAAACGGGTATAATAATAATAATAATAATAATAATAATAATATAATAATAATAATTTATTTGGTGTTAGCACATAATGTTTACACAAGTCAGTATAAAGAAAAAATATTACTAATGGCAACTACGTTACATAACATAAGTTGGAAATTTACATGTGAAATTCAAGTACAAAAGTAATACAATTTAATAATTACACTAATATGAAACTAAGCATAGGATTAATTAAAACTATACGATTAGTAATTTTGTAAATATAAATATTGTTTAATAATAAAGGCTATGCTTCTATAATATAAAAGCTTAGGAACATTCGCATAGATTTTAAAAATATGAACAGGGTCATCATAGCAAAACTTGCAAATATTACAAGACTTTCAAGATGATTACTAGGAGATTGTATTACTAATAGAACTTGCTAAAAACTCATCTATACTGTAGAAGGCATTTGCGGTGAGGTATGATTTCAGTTTTGTTTTGAAATTGATGGCAGATAAATTAGTTAGTTCATTGGGTAATACATTATAAAGCTTAGGACCGTAATAGCTAATTCCGTTTTGTGTTTTATTAGGGCGGCGATGTGAGGAGCAAATCTGATTCCTGTTTCGTGTATTATGCTCATGGATATTGACATGACGTTTATATTGTTGAATGTTGTTATGTACATATGTCAGGCATTCTAGCATAAATATACATGGCACAGTTAGGATATTATGTCTGATAAAAGATGATCTACAATCACTTTGAAAGTGTAGGGAATCAATTATCCGTATAGCTCGTCTTTGTCGCCAAATAATCTTATTAATATACCGGAATGCCCCCACGCAAGAATACCATATCCTAAATGACTTTGAATTAATGCATGGTAAGCTGCTTTTAGAGCACACACTGGCAAAGCGTTACTGAGCTGCCTCAAAAGATAAATATTTCTGCAAAGTTTGTTTGAGATTTCTGTGCAATGTTTGTGCCACGTAAGTCTGGTATCCAGATACACTCCCAGAAATTTAGCACTGCTATCAAGAACATCTTGTTTTAGTGAGAACATAACGGTTTTTGTCTTCTCTGAGTTCACCGTTAGTTGATTTGATACAAACCATTCCATTGCCTTTGATACTGAGCCCCTGTTGTTTTGAAGTGCAATCGACTGATTACATGATTGACTCCATAATGTAGTGTCATCGGCAAATAGAGTGAATGAGCAATTTATTTGCTGCCATGGTAGATCATTAATATAAATTAAGAATATTAATGGCCCAAGAATAGATCCTTGGGGAACACCATGGATTATATATGTCTCATCAGATAATAAGTCGCCAACAGCGACAGCTTGTTTTCGATTAGATAGGTAGGAGGATAACAAACGACAGGCAAGCGGTGAGAAATTGTAATAAATATTGTAAATATAGTTCCTTCATGCTGGAAGAGAAGCTATATTACTCCTTTATTTAAATCTGGCGATAGAGCAAATATCAGGAATTACCGTGGTATAGCGATTCAATCATCTGTTCCCAAACTATTGGACAAAATTGTTGCGAATCAGCTAAAGTGGGTTTGTAAAAATCCTATTGTTGACCAACAACATGGGTTTAGTACTGGTCGCTCAACGGTTACAAAGCTTTTAGTATTTAAAACAATAATTCTAGATGCCTTAGGGAAAGGTTTAGCGGTCGACGCCATTTACACTGACTTCTCTAAGGCTTTTGATCGCGTCCACCACGAAACTTTACTCGCTAAGCTGTCTGCTTATGGTTTTGGAACAGATGTCATTAGTTGGTTTAGTAGTTATTTAGGAGAGCGGACCCAATGTGTTAATATAAATGGAAAACTGTCAAAGATCATCAACGTAACTTCTTGAGTTCTTCAAGGGTCACATTGTTTCCCACTACTGTTTCTAATTTTCATTAACGATATTGTGTCCGTTATAAATAATAGCCAGTGTCTCATATTTGCAGATGAACTTAAGATCATCATTCAAGATAATCCATTCGCCATAATTTTGTGTTGCTTTGCCAAGGGATATTTTTAATTTAAACCTACAGTGTACTGCTAATGGCCTCGATCTTAATGCCGAAAAATGTTTTAAATTATCATTTGTACGTGACTTGAAATACCAATCTGTAGATTACTTCAATAATACAATAAAAAGTTGACTGATGTACAATATGCTAAAGATTTGGGGGTTACATTCGATAAAAAATTAACTTTTAAAAATCACATATGTAACATAACATCAAGAGCAACTCAAATGCTCGGATTCATTAATAGATTTAGTAGAAAATTTTCACCGTCATTAATTAGAAATTTATATGTATCCTTGGTTAGGCCCGTATTAGAATATGCTTCACCTATATGGTCAAGTGAGTTGGTATATAATAAAATTAGAATAGAAAAAGTACAGAATAAATTCTTAAATCTTTATGCTTATAGAACTGATTATTTACATCTGAGATGCTATTTAAATGTTACTCCTCTTAAGGATAGAAGGATGATAGCTGATCTATGCCTTCTTTATAACTTATGTCATAATTTCATAAACTGTCCGGAATTACTTTCTCAATTAAACTTTAATGCCAATCCTCCCCATCTACAAAATACATTTAGAATCAAATTTCATTCCACAAATTATGGTAAAAATAGTCCAATTTGTCGTGCAATACAAACTTTTAATTCACTTTCGGATAAAAAGATTGACTTATTTCACCTATTCATGTCTGTTTTCAAGAAGCGTTGTTTTAGCATAATTGCACGGTTATAATAATTAATGTACATATTTAAATATAAGTATATAATAGTTTTTGCATGTTATAGTTAATTTGTAACCCACAATTTTAATTTGATTTGATTTGACTTAATTTATTTAATTCTATTTAATTAGTTTTAATTTGATGGTTTAGTTAAGTTTACTTTATTTCATTTATTTATTTATTAAGTTATTTTGTTTTAATTTAATTTAATTGGATTTCATTTAATTTAGTGTAGTTTAATTTAGGGAAACTGCACAGGTACCCAATAGTTGTGTATTATTATGTTTATTTGTATTTAAAATGTATTTTACGTTAATAAAGTTATTATTATTATTATTATTATTATTAATAAGATGATTATGAATCAATTAATTGCAATTATACAAACAAAACTTATTACATGAATTAAATTCTCACTTAACCCGTGGTAAATCGTTTTTATGTTGATTAGAGGATTAATTAAAACACTTGGTTCACTTGTTTTTAATTAATCCTCTAATTAAAACCTATTAGTTTTAATAATTTAAATTTAATTATCATCGAGATCATGTACTCTACAGGATGTCAATACTTTAGATTGATAATAATAATTCATGCGTACATTGTAAGGTGGCCATCGAAATTGATTGTTTTTCATTAACCTAACGAATTCTACGTAATACCTCTCAATAATTAATCCACCGTTTCAAGTGTTTATTTACGTTCGTACGCTAAATGTATAAATCCTGGAAAAAATATTTTCCACCGATAAAAGACTTGGATTTAATAGATTTAATCAGATTATTACACAAAGCGAAGATAACAAATATGCTTTATTAATTATATATCTATTGTATAACAAATTAACATGAAGTAATTGTTTTAATTAAATCAAAATCAATCTGGAAATTTTTAGCACTGATAAGGAACACTTATAAAAATATTTATTTATGATAAATCCAATTATATAAATAAACGATATTCTATATTTTCCGCTTTGACGAATGGAATAAATCAAAATTAACTAGTATTAGCCATAAATTAGAAGCGTCCTTAAGGCATACCATTAAAAAAACGTAGTATTCATTAAATTAGGACATACATATGTTAGAAAATTATACAGTTTATTATTGTATATTAAGTTAATATTAAATCAATGAGCAGTATGTTGTAGTATGTCAGTAATGCGCTATTTAATTGTAGTAGGACATAATTACCCTAAATGAATTAAAGTTTATTACTGTATGCTTGAAAATTTCAACTTTTATTTAAATATGTACAATACCTTTATTTACAAATGTTATTATTTATAAAATTTTACATATAGATTTATTTCTTTAATTATTTATTATCAATAGATTTGATAATCATTGTAAATAAAATAGAGGTTCAGTAAGGTAAAAAGTCATTTCAGGGCAAAGAGTCATACTATTATTATTGTTTGGGTGGAATATGTAGATTTTATGATTTAGAAAGCTCGTCTTTGTTAAGAAATATAATGAATTTATTATTTTAGCTTTCATTTGTGATTTCATAAGGGATCGATTTCAATACAACATGAAAATTTGACGAGACTGGGGTTAACAAAGAGAGCAAGTCTGTACTGAAGTGGGCAGAACATTCAACATATTTTGGTGGCAGTGTTGTAGTGTTGTTGTCTTTGATGCATGAAACTTTGGAAATATATAGCTTACACTTAAACTTTGCATGGTCAAAATTTGTCAAAGAGTCAAAGAGACAGAAACCTATGTCTTCATCCTCAAACTCGAATTCTTGACAAAAGCGAAGCAGCGGTTGTGAACTTGCTGGGATCCTTAATGAACTCCTTGATGGTGCCAGCTTCCTTAAACTCAACATCAGTAACAGCGATCGCCAAAAAATTCTTGAATCCATTGGCGATGCTTTACGTAGAAGGTTACACAGTTGGGTAGCCGAAGATCAAACAAACCAAAGCTAAGAACATGATCCTAACACTTGGTGTCCAAATATTTTATAAATATAAATCTAGCATCAATGGTAATATATAGGTTGTTACAGGATAGTTTTTATTATAGTTGTATGCCATTAGTGAATTGTAACTAAAGCCATCGTTGGATTACTTTAGTGGGCCACCTAGAAAATCGATTCGAAATTCGAATTTTCTTTATAGCGATGGAGGATATGAAATTAGAATCAGCAGCAAGTGTTTGAAATTGGTGTGTATAGTATAAGCTGAAAAGTTTTATAGGAAAATATATTGCAAAGTAGATGAGATGACTGGGAACCTTAAAGAACCCCGAGTTGAAGACATAACATGTGCGCGGGCCAAACAGCAAAACTAAAGAACTTTATACCGCGTCTAGTGATAGTGAGTATGATATAGTAGCCATTACCGAATAATGGTTACCAAATAACATTAATTCAGATGAATTATTTAACTCGTTACTAACTGGTAGGAAGTGTGAAGGCGGTACTCTCATTTCATGTAAGCGTCATATATTTGTGAGCCCTCTCCATCTTTCTCAGATGGATATCTTCCCTTTAATTGACTGTTGCGGAATTATTTGTAGATATAGACATTCAAAATTTTAATGGTATTTGCAAATATTGTGATATTCGAAATGAAAATCTTGATTTTATAATTCACTTAGTAAGACGGAAATTAAAAGTACCAGTCACTATTTCCTAAATTAAGTTGTTTTCCCAAATTGATTATAAATATCACGCATATCTGTTACAATAATCTCTTTGTAATTATAAGATAGTTACTATGTTGTTTCAGCTTCAGTTATTATTATGCAATTTGTAAATTTATTATTTTATTTTATGTTATGCAATTTATATTTAATTATGTTGTTTTGTAATTGGAATTTCTATTCGGTTGGGCAAATAAACATTTTAATTATTATTAAAATATATATATAATTGTACATGATGGCGCAGAATCGAGCTTAGCTTATGCAAAGTCATTGCAATAATGGATATTTAATTATAATTTCTAGCGATCCTTGCAAGGCTAAAATGCCCAGCATAATCCGTCCTATAACATCGCTCCTAGAAAAACCGAAAAGAACGCAACTCTCTTTTAGGCACGTTAATATGGAATAAATTTAGTAAAAGTGGTGAATTAACTAAGCCATTATTAAGTTTAAAACCAGTTGTTACATCCACGTTTCTACGTCTCTTTTCCAACGAGTTAAGATTCAAAAATTTCAACAAAACAGGGTAAGGCCCAAACGTGAAAGAAAGATATTTCACAAATTTAATCTGGAATTTTTTCAGTCTCAGTCCTGATAAATGTCCATACTACTACGTTTTATAAATCCGAGAACTCGATAGGCTTTAAATGTTCTGTAACATCTTATATTATCAACAAAGCACCACCTATTTGCCAGAATTACTCCTAAATCTTTAATAGTGGATACTCTAGTAAGTTTATTATCAGCGTACTTCCTCTCTATCTGTCAGTTTTCTCTTTTTGGAAAAGGTAATTACACGAGAATTACCAATGTTAAGCCGCATGCTATTATTATGACACCAGACATCAAACGTATCAAGGTCCTGCTGAAGTAATTCAGAAGAGGTTTGATTGATTTAAATATTTTCATATCGTCGGCAAAAAGAAGGCATTCAGAATTATGAAAACGGATATTTCCGACGAAATGAAACTACATACTCGTACAGCTTGTGTCATATCGGTTAAATAGGATCGCATCCAGTCCAGCATAATGCCATTTACACCAATTTGTTTAAGCTCCAGAAGAAGAATACCACAATGTTATAGGAGGATGATGAGTATCATAACGTAAAATATGGAAAGAAGCTTTTGAAACAGTATAATTTCCAGTAAAGAATGAATCTAAAAATATCAAATCTAACATCACTGAGTTCACATTTTTTATGTCGTAAACTTGTTGTGTATTTAAAGCACTGAATGCTTCCGCGATAGATTGCGTGAACTTATAAGAAGAATAAGTTTTGACCCACGTGACATTCGGAAGATTTTAATCACCTAAAATACAGGAATAATGATCCTGTAATGCATCGACAAGTTCTTCAGACAGATGATATATGACAAATGACAGATGACAGATGACATAATATATAACAGATTATATATTAAGTTTTTTGAAATAATTTTCTAAATAATGAATATTTCAATCCACATATGAACATTTAAGAAAATTATGTTTTGGATAATTACGATAGCCTTTTTTGACAGAAAGACGAGAGACTTTACTTATAAAATATAAGAGATTTTCTAAGTTACAGTCCAGTTTCTTTTATTTTTTTCTTATACAATTTTTGAACAATTATTCACTATTCTTAAACCAAGTAAAATCGGTTTCCTTGATAAGTACGTTACGCCGATGAGATCTAAAATAGATCAAAACCAGTCTGTATTCTTGACAAAGAAAAGAAACAATAGCTTAAAGTTTTTGAATTATCTATGCATTCAAAGGGTGTCAGTAAAGTATCTACAATTTTTAGAATTTAACGATATTTTGTTTTATGCTATTTTACCATTCATTATGACAAGAAATAAAGACATATGTCAGATAATAAATGACAAGTGATATTGAAAGCAAGGTGA
Source organism: Ontholestes murinus (assembly GCA_963969525.1). NCBI lineage: Eukaryota > Metazoa > Arthropoda > Insecta > Coleoptera > Staphylinidae > Ontholestes > Ontholestes murinus. Next base: position 84,565,951 of record OZ018387.1, read on the forward strand.
GAAATTGCAGTTGTATATGACATACTAAAATAATATTTATTATTACAGTTATTATTCAAGAAAGAAAACCGAAGACAAATAAATACATTAAATAGAGATATATGGAGAGTTCCCTTCCTTGTTTTTTAAAATAATTTTAAATGTGCTGTATGTTTTATAATTTTTGCGTGTTGCTTTTATAAGATGTGCAATAAAGGGCCAATATTAAATATTTATAAAAATTACATTTTGCATAATTCAGATTGTAAATTTTGATAGACAAATTGTGGCAAATGATAAATATTACTTATAATAAAGTTTCTTTTTCACAGGTTTTTTTTAAGGAAATGAAGAAAATAAAAATATAAACAGAATGGATTAAACACCATTGATTAATTCATGACACTTAAGGGTGAAGAAGTTGGTCTTTTAAAGCAAAATGCTTGTAGAAAACATACACAAAAATCAGTGGTGTAATCAAAAATGATTTAACAATGATTTGTAAATTACGATTATTTAATACTTACAACTCTCAGCTTGGCATCCTCTTCAACAGCCCTGGGCAACCTCTTCACAAACTTTTGATACTCACTTTGTTTTCCGTTCAGTAGAGCCTGCTGAAGCCAATCAGCATCGGCATGAAAATTCGGTGGTTTGATATCACCGGCGCTTACCGCCGCTAAGGCGCACAATGCAAATACGATTTTCATTGTCCGTACGAAATGTGAAAACCGCACATATACGCCTCCCTTTTATAGGAACGTCCAATCTTTATCATAAATCCGCACAATTAATCTCCGCAAAATTCACGAATAGATATCAGATAGGAATCAAACGATAATCACTACTGTGCACTTTTTTTTCAAGTGTCATTTACTGGAATACTGGATTTTCGCGTGTCAATGAAGTGTAAAAATTATGTAATTATTTAAATTTTCTCGGTAAAATACAAATAATGCTTTACAGTAGTGATAAAAGCCAATAGGGAATTGTTTGATCACGTAGGTTTACTAAAGATTTGAATTTCATGCTTTGAATCATTTACTGGTTAAAGAATATTCCGAGAATGAATGATTTAAGAAAGTGGGAATTTTTACAATTATAATAACCTATACAAAAGAAAATACTAGTGTGGCCATCATAACAGTTACAGTTACCCCGGGCTACTCATTTGATTATTTTTCAGTATTTAAAAGAAAGCCTTTAAACTCACCAGTATTAAGATATGAGGTATGTATGAAGTATTAAGTAAATAAATACTTCTACCCAAATAAAAATAAAATTACTTGCAAACATATCCCTTAAAGTTAAAGGTAATAATTATTTTTCTTTTAAAAAAAGGTATACCCCAAGGATTTCGATTATCTCTCCTACAGTTCAAAATATTTTGCTTCAATATTTACAACCTTAACTCGTTTATGATGAAGGCTTCTACTTCGTTATACATCATTAATCATAAATTAAACACAATTTTTACTTTGTTTCTATAACTGAATTTTTAAAATTATTATTTCAGTTACCATATATACAAATCTAATTTCTAAGGGTACACTGCTGCAAATAAACCTAAAAATATATAAACATAATAAATCAAGGAGGACACCGAACCGAAGACCTTGCTTTTATATTGAAGCCACCCCCAACGATTATTTACTAATACTGTTTGCCAATAATAGTAGATTGAAATGTCTGCATTATAAAAGGTATAGTAAGAAATAATGTAATTATTGTCACTTAAGGGTTTTATGTAGTTCTTGTAAAAATCTCATTTAAATCTTTAATTGAGAAGCCCGATTGTGTATAACTAAGATTACAAATCTTGAAATATAGATTGTCACTGTGATTCCGGTACGTATATTGCCACATATGTGCACTTACTAAGAATAATTGACGTGACACCTATTTAAACTTAAAAATGTATCTAACTTTAATTTTTTAAATGCATCACGAAGTTAATACTTTAACTACTAATCGAAACTAAGGATAATAACTTAGGTATGCAACTGATGTTCATAAAGATTATTAAATGAATTTAGAAACTTATATGTAATTTAAATTATTCTTATATATTATTTTAACCGAGTGTAAAGAATTTATGTTTATTGGTTATATGGAAGTATAAAGGTTGCAGACGTTTATCTGACCTTACTTGCAGTTTATTAGTAAAAATAGATATAAGTAATTAGGTCATGAGATATAAACGACAAGGCTTAAAATTACTCGGAAGTAAAAACTCATATTTATACAAATAACAAGAAACATAATCGTAATTGATATGCAAATTAACTATAGAATACAAGAAACTCTATAAAAATTAAAATTTAACATATAATATCTTATATATAATAAATCTTTGGATAATAACAAAGCTGTATTAAATTTAATGGTAAGTTGATGGATATCAATATAGTATACGAAGATTTTATGAAGGAAACGGATAAGCATTTGCGTGGTTTATTAGAGATCGTTAAGATAGGATGTGAGAAAGGAAAGGTAAAAATGCATATGTGGCGGCAGCTAGGATAAAGCATAATAATATATGAAAATGAAGACGATACAGTTTCTGAAAAGAACAAGTAAATAATTAACAGATATAAACAAATGAGAAATATACTCAAGTGAAAAGTCAAAAGCAACCTGGTCCATCATTAATGAGGAAAGAAATAAGAACTGCATGAATGGCTCAGCTAGTAGTTTTCACGTGTTTTTAATGACTACTTCACTGAATCGGTACTTTCTTATAATAATATATTTCTTACTAATAATATGACATATATTAAACATAAAAGCTCATCTTATGTATAACAATCTTTATTTTTTCCCCAAAAGTCAAATGATGTAATATTTTACATCATGTTTTCTGAATTTTATGAAAAAACATTCTTTCACAGATTAACATCTTTTATCAAGGCTTTGTGCCACCTCTAGCCCCTACCCTTTAACATTATCCCAGCTACGTTCCAATATCCCATCCTTAAGCAACACTCCCTAATTTTAACTATGTTTATTTTGTCTTTTAATTTTCATGAATGTATTTGACAAACAATTCGTATTTTTGTTTGGTGTTTATGAGTTTTTTTGTTACATCTATTATTTTACTCCCAGTTTCCTTCACTGTATCTTAGTTTTTTGTTTGGTTATTTTATATGAATAATTTGTTGTATATCCATATTTTATTATATCCAATCTTACCTACTTTCCCTTTCTCTCTTTCATCTTTGGCTACCTTTCTTATTTGTCTCGCTAAATTTTTTACCTCCGCTGTTTTAATACATTTTTGTTCTCAATTATCTAGAAAAGAAGGCATGGATGCTGATGTATGCGGATAATATAGAGAAACTGGGGATAGATAAAAGAGGCAATGCAGAGAGGGGAGAGGAATATGGACAAAACAGGACTGCAAGTAAATGCATATAAATAAAGTGGATGAGATTTAGAAACAGTAGAAGTAAAGGAAGGATGGGTGCGTTGGAATAGAAAAAGCGAGGCAATTGATAGATTAAAACATTTAAATACTTGAGCTTCATATTTAAATGCACAGATGGATACGGTGAGCATGCTAATTGGGTACCGAGGAAAGCCAGAAAGGCATTGGGCATAGCGAGGAAGAATGGTTTTCAGACAACTTGTGTGAAGCTCGTTTTGCTGTATGCTGTAGAAACGTGGAGAATAAGGAAGTATGAATGCATTGAGAGGGAGAGCAGTGGCTTTTCCTGCAGTAGATTCTGGGGGTTGAAAGATCAATGCCTGGGCACATTCAGTATGAGATGAAATTGTGTGGATTAGATTGGTGAAAGATGTATGGGGAACGTGCATGGGAAAACAATTAAGTGAGTGGAGGATGGAACGCAGAAAGATGTATAAAAGGACAGGAGTGTTCAAGAATATTGAGAATGAGAAGAAATATTTAGAGAATGGAATAAATGTGCAGGCATAGATTAAAGAGAAGTGGAATGAGGTTGAGATGCAGGAGAGGCAAGGTTATAACGCGAGGAGCTCGTACAATCTACAGTATGAAATGGCAGGTGTATGGGAGGGTGTAAGGTTACATGTCTAATAGTATGTTCTAAAATGAAGTCAAGATTACTTTGGCGCGAGCTAGATGCGGTTCGGGAGAGAGAAGAATGGGGGTTTAGAAGGGGGGAATGTATGGTAGGTTTGGGACAAAGGTGTAAAGGGATGTATGAGGAGTGGTTTGGAGAAAATAAAGTAACAAAACAGATGAGAGAGAATGAAGTTGGTTTAAAGGTTTTGGCTTGGTTAGATAAGAGAAAGATAAAGAAAAAAGTAGAATAGATTGTTTTTATATGCCAAGCAGAATAGAAGGAGAGTTGTCTTTATATGTTGAAGTTTTTATGACATTAAAGGTTTTTTAATATTTTTAAAAGTATAAAAATTAAGAGAATAATAGGAATATCTTTATAATAATTAACAGAGAAGTATGGAAATATCAGTGGATTATCATGTGTGATAGAAGAGGGAATGTAAATGGTAGTAATGTAGAACTTCAAGAAGGAGATAGGAAAAAAGGAAGAAAAGATTTATGTTAAGGTGCTACTAAATCAAATGTAGAGGCTGAAAGACCCACGCTCGATAGCCGCAAAGAAGACGAAGAAGTACAATAATTGTTGTTATAATCCCCCACCCTAAACAATATATACTGTTATGAATTATACAATCAATTTAATCAATACGCATTCATGCAACAATATGCCGATGATACGGCACTACTGGCACATTCCTGCAATTTATTTAAGACAATGCAGAAACTGCAAAGGTTAACTAGCAATACAGAGAACTGGCTAAATACATGGCGACTTCATGCTAATCCTTATAAATCGCAACTACTAGTCTTTCACCATAAATTAAAGCCTCTCCATCTATCACACTTCACCCTAGATAATAAACTTAATTTTGCAGAGCATACAATAAAAAACTAAACAATAAGGCCTTTAGGTCCCTCACTTCGCAACTAAAATATATAAATCAATATGCAGGCCAATAATGGATTACAGATAGTTGAGTTGCTGATTTCCATAAATTGTAATATGCTGATTTATCCAAGGCACTCCGTTCAAAATTTACTAAGATTTTCTACTCTCTGTTAAAAACAACGTTGCGAATTTGTGATAGAATAGATATAAGTAAATTTCCTAAAGTTATAATGTGTCTATAACTTGTAAATGTTTTAATTGCAGTATTTCTAAAGTTTATAACTTCGTAACTTTGTTATTATTGGGACACTTCGAGACACGAAGACTCATAGTGATCGGATTTTCATTCTTCTGAATGTCTGACTGGCTAACAATCGATATTTTTCTAAAATAGTCAGCATTACGACCAAATAATGTACCTCACCAGCGTTTTTCTTTAATTATCAAAAAAGTACACAAAGCACGGTGTTGGGATTCATAAATTGGAAGATGTTCCCAGATGTATTGCTAATTTCTTAAAGCTTCCTGATAGTCGCTTGTATATTGGTCATTCTTTTAGACGTACATCTACCACTATACTTGCCAATAATGGTGCAAGCAAGTCTGTGCTCAAGAAACGTGGTGGTTGAAAAACCGATTCCATAGTGGATCGGTATATTGCCGACTCTGTCAATAATAAAATTACAATTGCCAAACAAATTCATGGCGAGGCTGCTGTTGGATCCGTTTCAAATTCTGCACATCTAATTTCCTCCACAGCGGAATGTTTCAATGGCAATGACAATAAATTCGTTTTGGCGAGTGTGCATTTACACAAAATGGAAAATAGTAATATAACAATCAATGTATCAGAAAAAACTAGCAATTAATAAGTTCTTTGCAAGCTTATAATAAAACTTTAAATCTCCTTCGTCGTTGACAATGGAGATAAAGTGATTCTTTATCTACTAAATTTAGTAGTTTAAAATACGAAATGAAATAATGAAGCTCCCTGATGTAGATGAAGATTGCTGATTTTCTAAAATTATAGTGTCAATAGGGTTTAAATGGAAGAACATTTATTATGAACAAGACTAAAGATGAAAATAAATAAATAAATAAAGATATGTTAATTACTATTATTAACTCAAAAAAAAAATAGTTTGATAATTATCAGGTCATCATCGAAACTATAGTGACTAAAAATATATCATAATAGTATTAACATAGGAAAGAATTTTTATTTTAAATATATTAATACAGATTGTAAGGTTATTTAATTTTTTGTCAGTTCATTATATATTCAGGTAATAAGTCTGCTCGTTTTGTTTTATAATCACTTTTAATAACGCTGCAAGAAGCGAAACTAGTTGAGTAAATATACAAAATCAATGAAACAAACTAAGTGTTTAACAATTATTTTTCTATTATTTCATGATGCTTCACCTAGAAATAAGTAGGAAAATTATTCAAGAAACATTATGATGATTTGTTTAAAATTTAAAAATATGCTCTTTAGAAATATAATACATCTAATACAGAAATGCATGGTTGGGAAAGAATGCGAACAAGAAAAGATAATATGTTTATAATTCTTAGTATAGCACAAAATTAGACACAACATAACTAACAACCTCGTGTACATACACTGTCAACTGCTGCTTCAATTTACGTAGCGATATCTATAGCCTACACCAATAATTTCCAACCTTAACAAATGATTTTAAATAATCTACTTATTCTTCTGAAAGTTTGAAACCGTCGTATATCAGATTTTATCAAAGCTAACTCTGATTAAATAGTTATTTTTAATACAGCCGTTTTTACGGCCAATGTCTCATTTCATTTTGCTTAAAAATATTTAAAAACAGTAAAGAGAAACAAGTTACTTATTAATTATAAAACTAAAAATTCTACGAATTTTACAACTGTGACATCTTTCGAATGTCATCATTTATCTGCCATCTGTAATAAGCAATAAGCCACGTCATTTACATTTTGTCAACAGTCACATATACCACATATCATCTATCATTAGTGATACGTAATCTGATGATATTGTGGCCAAATATTACCTCCTGCTAAGTTTTGTTAAAAGAAATGGTAAAGATTTGCACGATTCTTAGACGTTCGAATATAAAATATTGTCCTAGTATGTGGTTCATTTAAAAGTGCTGATAAAGAAGAGTCAGACGGATCAATAAAAATGTGAGTTATTTATCTTACAAGTATAATGTACTCTACAGTTATGTTTGATAAGTAATATTGAATGTCTAGCTTTTAAAAATTTTATTCGGATATCTTAACAGTATGTAAAGCATTTCATATTATAGATTGTTCTGAATTATTAAAAGGTTTTTTTACAAATACTAGTGTACAATTAAATCAAATTAATTTTGATGAAATAATGATTATTATACTTTTCTTTATTAGACTAAAATAAAACTTGATAATTAACCTCAATGTATAATTTAGCGTAATGCATTAGATGTTCGCATAAATCGAGAGAGTGGACTATTCATACCATAGTTAGACTTATGGTAGGGAATGCGAAATACAGATAATTGCCTAATCGATCGGTTAGATAAATTAACACAGAAGTTAATTTGAGAAAGGAGATAAGTACGTTAGACTTGATGAGAAATTAATTTATAAAATAATGACATATCTAAATAAAATCTACGGAAGCACAGTTTATCAATATGTTGAAAAGATGAGAACACACTAATATTAATATCTATATTATAATCTAATTTGAACCCATATATTTTTAAAAACTTCTGAACATTTTGCAGTAAATTGATGTACGTAGTTTGAGTAGGTGACCACACACATGCGTATTCCAAATGGGAACGGAAATAAGCAAAATATACAAGCTTAAAAGCTACTGACGACAAGTCCATAGCCATTCGTCTAATAAAACCTAACATTTTTAAAGCTTGGTTACAAATTGAGCAGATATGGTCACTGAAACATAATTTTATGAAAAAATTGACACCCAAGACTTTGATAAGGTTAATTTTCTCTAAACAGTTAATGTTGACACTGTAATTGATATTTTTTTTAGAAAAACTCATCGATTTACATTTTTCAATATTGAGAAAAAGATGGTTATCGTTACACCAATTGACAACAGATATAAGATTATTTTGCAACAGTTTACAATCATCAATTGTCTTAATTTCTTTAATAAAAAGCTTAAGATCATCAGCACAAACCAAAAATGAGGAGTTTCTTATAACTTGAGAAATGTCATTAATACATAGTAAAAACATCAATGGACCACAATGTGGCCCCTGTGGAACACCTGAGGGAACATGAACAACATTAGATAAGAAGTTTCTAATTTTTACACATTAAACGCGATTAATCAGAAAGCTGTAAATCCACTTTATTACATCAGCATGGAAATCCAAAGCCGATAATTTCGAAATCAAAATCTCATGGTTAACGCGATCAAACGTTTCGACAAAATCCGTAAAAACAGTATCAATTAAATGATTGGCTTCAAAAGCATTGAGGATAAATGTACTAAATGACAAAAGTTTAGTTGATACTAATCTGCCAGGCCGGAAACCATGCTGCTTGCCCATGAGTATATTCTTACACATCCAACTAAGTTTAACAGTAACACGTTCATCAAAAAGCTTTAGTATTACAGATTGAATTGAAATGCTGCGGTAATCTGCTATATTATTTCTTTTACCTGACTTAAACAATAGCGTAATGTAAATTTTCTTTCAGAAGTCAGGAAATATATTCTGTGAAAGAGATGACTCAAACAAAATAGAGATTGGCAGAGAAATAAAACAAATACAGCTTTTTAAAAAGTTAGCAGATATTCTGTCAGAGCCCGTACTCTTGCTATATTTCAAATCAATAATACCTTGGAATATTTCGCTTAGAGATAATTAACTGGCATATGAATTACCTCAGATGGATAATTAAAATTAGGTATATACAAAGGTTGTTCATTACTGTATACAGGGATGTTTAGAGACATTGAAATTAAATAGGGCACATGATGCTGTTTAATTTCAAATAATAAGTCGGAAGCTACCAACGCTTTAAATCCTTCATTTGCAAATATTAGATCAAGAAAAACATTATTTTCATTCGGTATGTCACAAATTTGAAATATATTATATAAGCTAAATATCTCAGCAATAATTTGCGCTGGATATGAAGTCCTATTATTAATAAGACCGAGTTCATCATTAGACCAAATAGCTGTTGGAAGATTCACTCCAAATAAGAAATTTTGATCAATGATCGTTAAATTTAACAAGCGGAGATCCCTGTGGAATGTAAACAGCACCAACAATTAAATTTATATTAGATATAGAAATAGAAACAAATAAATGTTCCACAGAGCTACTATCAATACCAATGCCATTGTAAATCAAGCTATTGTGAACATCGATCATTACACCACCGCCGCGGCATTTAGTACTGGAATTAAAACTACGGTCCATTCTAATAATATTGTAAATAATAAATAATAGTTTAAACTTATTAATATTTTCATCAAGCCAAGTCTCGGTAATAATTATAACATCGTATATACAGCAATTAGTATTTAACATAAATGTTCTTAATTTAGTGCGCATGCTGCCTGCATTATGGTAATATATATTCAGTTTTTTTGATGCATTGTTTGGTTTTACTTGTTTCGTTGATGCCTTCACGATTTTTGGAGCTCCAGAAATATATTTGATAACCAAATCCTTTTCACCATTTCCCTTTCGATGCTCCAGAATGTTCTTCAGTTCTTTAAATTCATCCCTTGGAATTTTGGTACGATCATATCCAAATTTTATAATATTATCCTTCAGTTTATAGGTCATAGAAATAATCTTTTTCACAAGATCTTGCAATGTAACTTTTCTTGGCCTAGGTCCAATTCTGTTCAAATGAACTGGCACAAATTCCAGTGATAATGGACTTAATGTAGCTTGAATGGCAGAAAGATCTTCCTCATACGTTTATCTAGATTCAGACGATGTTGATTCGGGCACATTATAGATCATAATATTATTACGCCTTCTACAACGATCTTCTAGTTCATAGATCATTGTTTGTTTCAGTTTTTTAATACGAATCCTCTGAGTTTACTCTGAATTCAATACTAGTGATGTCAATTTTTTTTTTATTTTACCATCCAATTCGTTAAAATTTGCATTAAATTTAATAATAAGTTCATTAAGGTCTGTTTTCAATGGCTGAAAGTATTTCTGAAATAGGATTCAATTTGTGATAATTGATCCTTATTGAAAGCACCTGATGTTTGAAATTTGTTAGATATCCAATTTGCATTGCGATTTCTTGTTAAATTTTGTTATTAGATGATCAAATGTTGCTTTGTAATGTAAAAAATGATTTCGCAATTTTAAATCAATTATCTCGGCCTTAATGCATTAATTAATCGATCTGTATATTAGCATCGCAACAAGGAGATATGAGGTTGATAACACGTTCGCTGTGCTCAATTTATCATATCTTAATCTATTTAAGTAACTCATTTTATAAATTTATAGAAAATCTGAAAATTGTATGAATTCGAATTATTGTATTATAAGTACAGGTGTTGTGTATGGTAATATTATAATAATGACAACTAAAATAATTTAATTCTTTATTAGAATTACAAATTGTTAATGATGTTTTAAGGATATTTGCAGCTAAAAATGAATTATTTCCAATAAAAACTCATTACTGTGATATGTAAACATATATCTTTATTAACTGACACTTTTTAACCTTGTTTGTATAACTGGGACTTTATTTAGTAATTATAGTTTCGAAAATTTTCAAACTGAAATCGAATGAATACAAGCAAACACTTACTCTGAATTGAAAAAAGTCACTTTAACCTGAGACAATTAATTGTAATTAAAACATAATTCATATTTCATTTCAGTAAGTATTAATTACCACGTAGTAACGGTCGCAACCATTCTCTTCATTAGGAATCAAAGTTCGTGAGGCTTATTTAGTTTAGCAAGTTAATCCATGAGATTAATGAAATCATAAATTGTATTAATGCTTTAGATTAGCTTTATCAAATATTTCTAAAATTAAACACATAAAATAAATTACTTCAATGAAATTACATAATACATAGTTACCCCTGTAAAATAAAATCTGGTTTGTTACCGGCGCTTTTCCGAAAGCGCCGCCAACATGATCATTCAGCAACATTTTAGCTGCTTCATAACTCGGGCGTTATTTGTTGTTAATATTCGGAACAACGGTCGCGCGTAACTTCACATTATTTTCCAATACCTAAATGTTACTTCACTCTCATGCATTTTCCAAAGGAGTAAAGTTCGTACCATACATTGAATAGATTAGTGAATCGTGTTCTAATTTTATTTTAAACAGTGAAATCTCGTCACCTAGATTTAGCGCCCTCCAATATCGGACAGCTCAACCTAATCATCTCTCAGTTATCAAAAGGAAGAACACGTCCCTGTTTTGGTTCCTAACTTCGAGGAATCTCTGGAGCTCTCCACATCTGGTGCGCAGGTATACCGAAACAAAAGAGTGATGCGCGCCGAAATTTTGGACTGGCGCCAACTTGAGACTGACGCCAACTTTGGACTGGCGCCAAATGGCAATAAAAAAAAAACGAAGAACAAAGAAGATTTATCGCTAAATGGTTAACCATATTTGATACACACAGGTGTCATCGGATAGCTGAGAGAATGACCGTCAAAATGAATCCAAACACGACGGAAATCGATTAAGGATTAACTTTTAGATTTGAGCTGTCACAATAATAATAATTAACATACTAGACTATGGCGAGGTTTCACCGATCAACAATTTTGTATAAACAATTTCTCTTTATGAATGTAAATCATTTTTTCTGTAATTAAATTCATTTATACAGTAGCTATTTTGCGCGACGAGGCATAATGATTTATGACCTCACTTTGTATACCCGATTTTCGCTAATTTCTAATATTAATTGTTTATACATATTGTTGATCAGTAGGGCAAACGATGCGTATTTTCGGAATGGATGTCTGGCCCAAATTTCAAAGCAATAGTGTCAACCCTTTCCGTGCTATTCAATTAAATATGATTAACTCCTTTACCTTACCTCCGATTTACCTGGATCACATACTGACGGACGTAGAAGAAGTGATCGCTCGCCGATACTTACTTGTTACTTAAAAATATTCTAATTTAATATTTATTTTGAATATTTCTTAGTTTGGTGGTCCATCGGAGGGTAAGAAAGGAAGAGGGTTGACACCCGGGATATAAATATGGGTCGCATCCCGATAATACCTCCCTTTATTTTTCGTATTCATTAGCGTGTCACTAGACCACGTTACTACGTTACTTTTACACGTAAGTTGTTTTCACTACGTATACTTTGATCACTTTCGCGAACCGCGTGGCCCTACTTTGTTTTGCCGATAATTTTAATTTATTTATTCTTTTATTTACTTGTAAATTTTGTTCTATACATACATTTTCTTCCTCACTGTAAATATTGTATGTAAACGCTTAATTGGTATTAATATAAATTCACCACCGTGAAATTAAAAATCTAAAATCGAGTTTAATTTAGCCACAGTCAATTTGTTAGTACCTAAAGAAAGCAAGGTAGTTAAGTGAAAGTGTTGTGTGCATCCCGACGTCCGGCTGACCGTGCTGACCTAACCGTATGCAGTCATCAGGAGCAGGAACCGCTCCCAACGAACAACGCACACAAAACAAAGGTAAGTCTCCCGTTAATTATTCAGTGATTTTTTTCTGTGCTCCCTCTAAGTGAACCGGGTAGTTAACTAGGCAGAAACTGGTTGTCTAATTTACCTATTTTTTTTTGTTCCTCGTGGAAAATATTAGATTTCCCCGTGTTCGGTTCCAACGCGAAAAGAGCCTAGTTAGCAGGTTTCCTCTGACATTTTAGATTTAAGCATCGACTACAAAGACTTATTTATGTTAAGAACTCATTTTAGCAATATTAAACTTACAGAATAAATATTTTAATACCAAAATTAACGTTCACGTTAAAATTTTCAAATGCTATTTTTAACATAAATGTTATTATGTATTGTCAGTATTAAAAAGATAATGTGTCCTATATACGTTAAATTTAACACTTTTAATTGTATAGGCGTTAACTTTGTGGTACTTTAAAAAATTTTCTTACGAAATAGTGAAACAATGTTCATGAAACAATGCTTTTACGTAAAAAAATAAGAAATCTGAAGTGTATTACATATATTATTAAATTATTTAATTGCTTTTGCTAATTTATTTTAATTACATCAACCTAAATTAATTTCTTGTTCCAAATTACCATAGTATAGTCACTCACAAGCTATTTAACGTACATTCAATCATTTTTAGTTCATTTTACAGAAAGAAATACGTTAAAACTAGTGTTGCTTTGATAGCCTTGCTATTTTGTAACACGCAAATTACTTTTGTATCATTCAATGTCTGTCGAAGTATTAGCTAGAGAAGTAGTTGTTTCAAAAGTGATTTGTTTCTTGTAGTCTTAATAAGACTCATTTGTTGTAGATTTTACGAAAATATTTTCGTGTCTTTTCTAATTATTAGTGAATTTTCTACAACGCAAAGGACTTATATTTTTATGATTACATATAAATTGTGAATATTGGTAAATTGGTTTGTATATATATATATATATATATATATATATATATATCTATATATATATATATATTTTACTTGTTGATTTCATTTACCTTTAATCAATCATTCAATCAAAATCTTTAACCTTTATACATCAGACTTAAGAGATTATCGAACGGGCAAAATGAGGCGCTGATAAATGCGTTTAATCCAAATTACGATTTTCATTTGTGGAGCGCGAGTAAAATAGACGGGTACGCAATTGAAAGTGTTTGTAAACAGGTGTATTAAAGTATTACTGTAATTCCGGCGGCTTAATTGATATGCATAGCAACGCCACCGACTTATCTTGGTTTAGATAAATTTTGATTGAGAGATTAATGACGTGTGGCACGTTCAAAAGAATAACTGCTATTGAAATGATTAAATTCGTAATTCCGCTAGGTAAATTGATATGATAAATGGCATGCGTATGCACCTACTTGAAAATATTGATAAACCTTCGATCGTGTTGTTTTATTATTTGTTTTGTTTTAAAAATAATATCTTTGTGTTTGTTGTTTTATTAGAGTATCATTGTGATAATAATTCATTTATTTTTATTTAGAAATTTACACACACTGCACAAAAAATAATATGGTGATATTTATACTGCAAATATTCTTCAGTCGGAGATAATGATAGACTTGGAAAAAGCGTTTCAGACTCTCACAAAGATGTAGTTTTTCATCGGGTATTTTAATGAACCTTCTCGTTTTAAGGTGATGGTCGTCGCCCCAAGATGGCGGTTCGGTTTGAGAGAAACAAACTCTAGGAGGTTATAATAGCCTTGAACTGTTTTGACATCTCGGCGTCACGTTGTGTCCGAAGCTACAGAGATAGTATCTGCAGGACTGTCAGCCTTTTCTCATACGTCAGGTTTGTGAAAACGCGTAGGATCTTCAACACCATGTGCTGCAATGTTTTGAAAGCTACGATATCTTCCTGGAAGTAGGGTGAGAAGATTACATGGCTATACTCGATGGAAGACCTGATATCTTGGGTTATGCTCTGTTTGTAAACATTTTCTACCACCTTGCGTGTGTTTGGTCACTCGAAATGGTTATTCCGAGATCCACAACGGTGTCGATTGGAGGGATTTTAGTTCCCATAAAAAAGTAAGGCTTTTAAGAATTGTCGCAGCCTTTTTTTGAGGGACGTGCTTGGTCGCGTACGATCGATTAATCGTGGGCCCCCTGAATTCCGAGGACACTAGCGGAACCGTTACATTTCATCGTCTGGTGCCCTCCTGCCATTTTATTATAAATAAAATATACACACATATATTAACACATAATTCCTCCTCCATTATCCATCGGTAACCGGCATGGTCGCAGAATCCGCCAAGGCAGCCTCCGCCTCCAGTATAGATTTGGTGGCTGTCTCCGCCGCCTCCCAGACCAGGGCATCTCTCAGCATGGCTCGTCCGAGCGCGGACAGGCTCACCTCGAACCCCACGGCGCACTCCAGTGCATAGCGCTGATCGCTCCACCTTTGACATACGAAGAAAGAATGCCGTGCAATCTTCCGGGGTCCCGGGCACCATAGGCAATTGCCGTCATCTATCCTACCTTGTCAGCTAGACCGTTCCCGTTTTTTGAGCTGCAACCTCCAGTCCGACGGAGTCCATCCACCTTCCAATCATGTTTGTGGCTTTCTTGGCCAGAGCCGCGACCTTCCGAATATCCCTGCCCCTCACTAACACCATGATGTCTGCAAAGCCTACGATGTGAACTCCTTGTGGTAGTGGCAAGGCCAGTTCCACAGGGTGGGCCCGAGCACGGAGCCCTGGGGGACACCGCCCGTGACCGCCCACCTCTCCATGGTTCCGCCCTTGCTGGTGAAAAAACGGTCGGCCAAGTAGTCGGCCCACATCGCCATCAGGTGCTGCAGGATGTCTCTGGAGCGTAGAGAATCGATGATCGCATGGTAAGAAATCGAATTGAAGGCGTTCCTGACGTCAATTGCGATCGCCAGGCAGTGCCTTCTCATACTCCGCCTTCCCTCGTTGGCCTCGTCTGCCAGCCGGCGGACCTTTAGGAGAGCATCGGTAGTCGAGCGGCCCCTGCGGAACCCATACTGATTCGGGGAGAAACCCCCGTTCTCGCCGATCCATATGTTGAGTCGGTCTCGAATAAGCCTCTCCAACAGTTTCCCTTCAATATCTAAGAGGCAGTGAGGCCTGTAGCCCCCGGGAGTTTCCAGCGATTTATTCCCCTTCGGCAAGAGAACCAATCGCGCCCTATTATAGGGCCGGGGGAAAAGCTTAGATTGAAGAGCTCCATGACGTGAGATGCCGAATTGATTACGTAGCTTCTCAACGCCTCGTTCGGTATCCCCCCAGGTCCTGTGGCCTTCCGGAGGGTAAACAGCTCCAGATCGTCTAAACAAGCGGGAGGCAATCTTGGGAAATTGTGGAGCTCACCATTGGGGAAGAATATCTCCAGGATTATGCGCATAGTAGGGTCAGGATGGAGTTGACCCATCCTTTTAGCCACCACCCGGTAGGGCAGTCCCCAGGAATCGTTCTCTACCTCCTACAGTAGGCGTTACCACGACGTAGCCTTTCTTGCTCGGATGGCATTTTTGAAGGAAACCCTAGCGTTTTTCGCCGCACATTCAAGGGCTTCCAGGCCGATGCTCCCACAACGCCTACACCTTAGAAGGTCCCTCCTAGCGCTGGCCGC
Organism: Ontholestes murinus; assembly: GCA_963969525.1. Taxonomy (NCBI): domain Eukaryota; kingdom Metazoa; phylum Arthropoda; class Insecta; order Coleoptera; family Staphylinidae; genus Ontholestes; species Ontholestes murinus. The sequence goes on from OZ018387.1 coordinate 84,582,188, forward strand.
AAGGCGCCTAACCGCAATTACTTCTTGGGTCCACTAATATGTCCGCCGCTTGTTGGAACGTCTGCGTCTCGGGATGGTGGCCTCGCAGGCTGCCATTAATCTTTTGGATAAAGCCTCCGTAGCGCGATAGGGGTCGTCTTCCATTCGGGAAGAGGGCGAACAAATCCGGCCGACGAACGCCGACCAATCAGCCCTGACCAAATTCCAGAGCGGTAGGCACTCGCCCGGACACGGAGAAACTAATCAGTGTTACGTATTGGGTTTATGGAATCGGGGTTATAAACCCTAAATTAAATATTGTAACATCAACGGATGCGAATGACCGCGAATATTTAAATATATTATGTACAATATATAATATCTCCTTCCTTTAGAAAGTTATTTATATAATACAAAAAATAATTAAATTAAATCCTAATTTCTTAATTATAACAAAAACGATCTGGCGCTTTAACATTAGGTCTAAGTCTATTCTTAATATTATTATTTAACCGATTAGAATTCAAATTTATTGGTAAATCTGGGCCATTGAAAGGTGAATATAATAATCTAATCTGATTACTATGGCGTCTCCAATAAATTTGCTTCTCGTAAATATACACTGAATATACATGATTTCCTAATTTCTTAGAAATCGTGTCTTTTTTCCATGAAACTTTATTTAATTTATAATTTCTGACAAGAACCCTGTCTCCTTCTGAATACGATCTTATTTCACCATTAAAATAGTATTTTTGTTTAGATTGATTATTTTTGACGTATTTATTAATATTTTGGTTGCGTGGTAACAATAAACGAAAACGTACACAGACCTTGTGTCTAAACATTAATTCGGACGGGGCAACACCCGTTGTGGAGTGTTTGGCATTACGATAATCAAATAAAAATAATGCTAGGGAGCGATCCAAGCATATTCTGAAATTGCTCTTTTTAACGCAATTTTAATAATTTTTACAGAAGATTCGGCTGCCCCATTTGATTGAGGGTGATATAGAGGCGATACTATATGCTCTATACCATTTTTATTTAAAAATGTTTTAAATTCATTCGATACAAATTGCACCCCATTATCTGAAAGTAGTGTTTTGGGTAAACCAAATCTTGCAAATGTGTTTCTTAAAACTTTTATAGTTTGAGCAGAATTAATGTTATATATGTACAGGGTCCTGCAACAGTGCGTCGGGTTTTCCTAGCGCCTTTCTCGTGAGAGATAGAAAAAAATGTTTCGTATGAAAATTTATTGATTTAAAAATCTCTATGCCGTAAAATTATTTTCAAATATACAGGGTGTCCCAATTTTGCGGTATAACAAAAGCAAACATTTTTTAAATGGAACACCCTGTATATTTTTTCATTTTCTAATTTGGATAATATTTTATTACTTGAACCTTTTTTTGGTTTTTAATTTCGATGTGACATTTCCGAGTTATTAACGTTTTCCTAAAAAAAATGTAAAAAGCGGAGGTTCACAAAAAAAAATATTCTGATGTTCTATTTAAAATTTAAGAAATTTTCTCTTTCCTATGGTTGTTCATAAGTACTGTTTATGTACCAGTGTTAAAAATTTTCACTTTTGAGGAACCCTGCCTTTGTATCAGACACACCATTTTCTAAAATTTCAAATTGTCGTAACTCTTTTTTTTTAATGGAATCATATATTTTTTTAAATTTTATATTATTCTACATCTAATTTTCTACAAAAAATATTAAGCATACCCTATACCTAAAAGTGATATTTTTCAAGATATAAAAGAATTTATATTTCAGACAGTCCTTGAATGCGAATTTGTTTTTGAATAGATAGCCATGACTGAAAAAAATGCATCTGTCAATTAAACAATTAGTTTGACATTTAAATGGGAGGTGTGAATTACAAAAAACAAAAGAGGAAAGCCTATCATCAACGAGGAACCAAAAAGACATTGGTGAAGGAACTGGCATAAGCGAGAGGTCAGTACAAAGCATTCTGAAGAAAAATCGATATCAAGCATATGATATTCAGTGCTTATGATCGGTAACAATTGTAAAACTATTACCATATAAATAATCGTTAAACTTACTTAACCCAAAAATGATAGCTAGCCCTCCTTTTCAATTTGTAAATATTTTGATTCACTGTTATTAAGAGTACGAGAAGCATAAGCAATTGGTTTCTCTAATTGATCACTAAAACATGACTAATTAATGCACCAACACCGTAATTGGACATTCTACAATTAATTTTATTGGTACGTCAGGCTGAATGCACTAATAAATCATCACAGGTAAGTTTATTTTTGATTATTATAAAAGCATCATCACATTTTTCATCCCAACTCCACTCAACTGACTTTTTTAGTAAATTGTAAAGAGGATGCAAAATTGTGGATAAGTTACGAATGAATTTGCCATAGTTTTTTACGAGTAGTAAAACGGATTTTAATTGAGAAACATTTTTAGGCTTACGAGCATTGCTTTAATTTTATCATCACAGGGGTGCACTCCATGTTTATCAATTAAAAATCCAAGGTATTTTACACTATTTTGACAAAATGAGCACTTGTTAATTGCAATTTTTAAACCAGAATTTTGTAAAATGTTTAATACTTGATTAAGCCGTTCAAGATGAAATTTTTTAGTGGGTCCTGTGATTAAAATGTCATCTAAAAAACGCACCACCCCCTCAATGCCAGTGAGCAGTGTTATAAACACTAAATGAAATATTGTAACATCAACGGAACACTTTTACTCGTAGCACAACTTTATTCTCCAGAAGACAGTAATTGACTGGTTCGATTTTTGTGTGGCGCTGTGGTACAATCTTTAATTAAACTAAACACAAACTTTGACCGCGAATATTTAAATATATTATGTACAATATATAACAATCAGTCTGTTTGCTTAGGGTTTCTACCTCCTCCTCAACTTTCCAGTTCACTACTCTAGCCCCCGGGGATGTCCACGTAATATCAATGATTGAGGCTGACTTCCATCGGCTAAAGGTGGGGACGGTTCCCTCGTTGGCCACTTCGAGGTCGAGTGCCGCTGCCGCGTCCGCCAGTATTTTGCCGCGCCGGTTCGTCCTGGCCTCGCTCCAGAGGGGGGACTTGGCATTGAAATCTCCCGTCACCAACGGACCTGCTGCTTCCCTGGCCACAGCAGTGACTCGCTCGAGCTAATTCGCCCAGTCCTCGATCGGGTAGTTTTGGGCAATACCTAGGCCCTTGCGGCCGGACGCCGTTGCGTGGTGTCACGGCCTATGTGGAGATTGCTGCATTTTGGACGGGTTAACCGTCAGGAGCTAATTTGCCGATTACATCTAGGGAAGGTCGATGTCGGCTTGGACGTTATTCATAAGTGTATTACTGTAGCATTTGGTATTGTTAGCTGTTGGTAGAGTATATGAAAAGGTAGAGGTTGATAATGTTCAGGAGGAACATCAAACGTCCCAGGATTCTTCAGAAACACATCATCCAGCCTTTAGTTCCTGATTCTGATGGAGAGTCAGGAGTCTGCTGTATGGGACTTTATCTAAGGCTTTCTCAAAGTCGATATGCCGTCTATAGGGTGTCCAGAGTCGTGTGAAGCGGCCAACCCAGGCATACCAGAATGTTTGTTTGACCGAACTGTTTGACATTAACCCTTGCTGGTTGAACGTAATAAGCGTGTTGCGCAAAAATCACATTGGTTGGCTACAATTCTTTTCATTCATTTTGGCAGGTTAAATAAATTGATAAATAATTCTATGAGAATGTAGCCGATTTCCCTTTCTATATGTGGGTATGACGTCTACCTTGAATCACTCAAAAGAAAGAATGATTTCATCGAGGAAAGATCGACGGATCACATAACGGGCCAGTGTTGTGCTACAGTTCTTAAACTACAATCATTTCTTGGTAAATTTAGCAATTTTCAACTGTGTGGCAATTGCTTTTATTGTTTTTTCATGTCGCTACAAATTAAGTTTTGTTGTAATTATATCACTTAAGTATTTGTTTGGTCTAAAGCTAAATTAATTTCTTGTTGTAATTAAATACTTAAGTATTAGTTGGTCTTAAAAAAATCTTCCAAAGTTTTATTAAATTTTATAAACGAAGCATAAACTGCAATCTATTCGTAATAAATTTAGAAGATTTCAACCGTATGGCAATTGTTTTTATTGTTATTTCACATCGCTGCAAATTAATTCTTGTTGTAATTATAACACTTAAGTATTTGTTTGATTATGAGAAAGTCTGAAGTTTTATTAGATTTTCTAAATAATATAAGTGTCAATGACTATGGGAATCACCCGCAATATTTAGATTCTGTAAACTATTTGAGAATATCACATTTGCTCAGTTTTGCGTTACGTACAAAAACTATTAGAAAAAAAACTGGTAAAACAAATAATATGAGCTTGAATGAGATCATTATATTTATACTAGTACAAAACATACCTGTGATTTATAGAATAAATAAATTAAAGGCCTTGAATGATTGAACTATAAGCAGAAATTAAAACTAAACAAATTTCTATAATACCATGTAATATGTAAAAATCATTAAACTATTAAATAAAAAGGACCCTTAAGGGGTGACTATGCGAGTATAATGTAATTCAGATAACTAAATGTGAAGGTCAAATAATAAATATTTCACTGATCGTAATGACGTGTATTTTAGCGGTTCTGCCTTAAAAAACAATGTTTCTTGCTCGGCTTAAATTAAACAATCCATCCAAATAATTCACAAACTAGAAAAGATTTATCAAGATATAAATGCTCAGTAATCTATCCTTTTAGAAAATCAGTCCTCGGGGATAGGTAAATGTTGAGCCCTATAATTGTGTAAATTGTAACAGTTTTCACAATACACAGTTAAAATTTGCAAATTATAAAATTTGCAAATTATTACTTTAAGAAAAGTTGATAGATAAGCTCTGAATAAATGTTTTGAAGCCAAAAAAAAGGTTATAATATTCAAAACTTGCTAGTAACTAACCTACTATTGCAAACTTGAAGGGGAAGCAATTAAGAAAATGTTAGGTGAAATACATGATTGAAAATACCTTTTTTATTATCACACACTTTTTGTAACTTTATTAGCGACTATAGTTTCGACAGTTTTAACCTGTTATTTTCAAAAGTCTACTTCAAATTTACAAACAATTAAATAGATGACGTTGAACAAAAAAGGTATTTACAGAGTAGAATTCAAAGGTAATGAGCCATTATTCAAAAAGACAGATTTATTGAGCCGATCGGTACAAGTGACTAATACTCTTCAAAATAGGAACCTCCTGCATGAATACACATTTGTAGGCAGTTTTTTAATTACTCAAAAGTTTCCAAGGAGGCCTGTTCCGGGATGACTGCAAGGGCTACCTTGACATTTGTTTGGATGTCTTCGATGTCTTCAGGTGTTATCATGATGAAGCTTCCAGCTGTCCTTGATGTCCCTTCGCTTGCGCGTGAAGCTTCTTTTCAACCTTTTTAAGACTACCTTGTAGTAAGCAGCGTTCACAGTCTGTCCGGGCGGTACAAACTCGTGGTGGACGATCCCTTTCGCTCCGAAAAATGCGATGAGCATGGCCTTCGTCAAAGATTTGCTTATCCGCGCTTTCTTGGGACGAGGTGAGTTTGAGGTGTACCACTCAGCGTTTTTGGGTCATACTGAAAGGTCCAAGTTTCGACGCCAGTTATCACTTTCCCGAGAAAGTCAGAATCGTTCTCACACAATTCCTCGCAGCAGTTCTTCGCATCGGAGAATTCGGTTCTGTTTTTGTTATTCGTTGCACCGTTGCCTTCGATAAGTCCAGGACTTCTGCTACTTGGTAGAGACTCAAACGCCGGTCCGTGTTCAAAAAATCACTCACGCGCTGCACATTCACGTCAGTTCGGGCCGACGACGGGCGTCCAGACCGGGGTTCATCAGTCACCTCTTCCCGGCCCTCACGAAAAGCCTTGTGCACTTTTTTACTCAGAATATGACAGATATATAGTCCCAAAAGCCTGTTGAAGCTTTGCGAACGTTTCAGAAGGAGACTTGCCAAACCAAAAGCAAAATTTGATCGCGTATGGTTGCTGCGAAGCTAACACTCCCCTCCACCGTCGCTGTCAAGCGAAGTGCGCTGCGAGGTGCGCATGCGTCAGTATAAAGTGGGGCTCATTACTTTTGAATCTTACCCTGTATAAGGTCAAGGTTTATCCACAAATCAGGCATTTATAAACAAACTTGCAACAATTAATATATATTAGTCAGGGAGGTCGAAATTTTAAAATTAGACTCAAAGAACATATAAGTTCATAAAACAACAAAAATGAAAATCAACTTATGCTAATCATTTGCTTAATGATAATCATAATTAAATAATAAATAATTCATTCTGCTGAAAAAGGCTCAGGTAAATCCATTTTTAAGATTTAGTTGAGTCAGCATTTTTTCAAATTGCGTTAAATAATGTTAAAATTTAAAAGATAATTATTTCCTATCGAACTCTTCTTAATATAGTATTTTTATAAAGGTGTGTATTTTTGTTTGTGAATTTAGAGGCAGATTTATTTATAGAAGATTTAGGATGCTGATATGAGTACTGGCATCAATTTAACGATTAATCGTCGTTCATTGATAATCAATTATAATTTACGAATTTCTATTTTATAGCAAAAACAACTCATTTGTCATTCACACATAAACACTGTTTTTATCGTGTGCCAAATCGTACAAATCAAAGTACTGGGAAACATTTCATCCATGCAAATTGTTAACTGTATATTTATTTAATCATCAAATCAACAACAATTTGGATTACTGTCTCATGTAGGACATGACCTGTGTGAATGTAGACGTAGTAAACCTGTTTATTTTAATGTCGCTTTAATCACCCCTAGGCAATAATAGTTATCTTGATGGATTCATTCCTTAACACGTTTTTAAATGGTGTTTTTAAACGAAAATTTGGTACAGAAGTAATCAATTGCTATAAATTTTAATCTTAACAAGTAGATCATACATAATAAGGCTATTTAGGAATAGGAAACATATTCACTGCACAAATGATTTATACGTTTTAAAGATCGAATTTATTTATTTAGAAACAATGTGTGGTCTATCGTAAAAATATCTCGGATACTAGACAACAAATTGTTTCAAAATAAACAAATTCTGCCCCTATGCCTTATTAATATGCATACAATATAATATAAATAAAGTATTGAAAAATAATTTCTGTACTTATAGTTAGTTATGAATTGATATTTCAGCTGAGGTTTTAGAAGGCTAACTTTAGAAGAATAAGGACCAATTTTAAAATAAATTATACGTATTATTTAAACTTATTAAAAAGTTTAGGAATTCACATTTACAAATAAATATACTGTATTTACATTATTAAATATTTTTACATATTACGTTATAAATAAATAAATAATTACAATAACTTATGTCACCTATATTTCTCCATCAATACCATAACTTGATCGTAGAGTAGGCGTTTCGAATCGGAACTCCAGATAAAGTCTAGATGATTAAAATGTCGGAACGGTACTCTAAATATGCCGACCACGTTCTTTAATCTCCTGGCTATAGCTAAATTGTCCTGAAAAAATATATGAATTAGAAAATAGAGAATTCGCTTATATCATTTGTAATGTTGATTAAAAATAATAATTGGTTTGTTTTCACTTATATTACATATTAACATAACCATCAAGAAATTAATACCAACATGTTTCATCATCGCTTGAAAGAAAAATTAATTAGTTATATTCGCTTTTATTGTGTAGATTACAAGTCAAGAAATTAATAACAAAATGGTTTTTCATGGTTTAAAAGATAAATTAATTAAACTGAGTGAGTAAGAGTGAAGAAAGTATGAACCATATAATGTCAGTGTAAGTTCTGGAGCACTAAATAGTATAAACACTTCTTTACATACATGATTTTTTTTTAGATCAGCGCAACAAAATGCAAATTCAATTTGGTATTAATACAGTTATATTAAAGAGTTTATATACAAGTTTTTTGTCTAAGCGTAATTAAAGTGTAATATTGAGTAAGTAGGACTCTAATGTAACGATTGGTTATTTAATAATATAAATTTATATATGCTTATAATTTTCTTTCTGGAAAAGCTATGGAAGAATCAATACAAAATCTTAAATTGTATTCTCACCTCTGAATGGACGAAAACCGTACCATGTGATATCCCCATTTTTGATCGGTAACAGTAGTGTAGAGAGGTCCCTATACTTGTCCTTAAAGTAGTTTTTAGAAGCAGTAAACTCTACCTTAGGAAGGGGTCTAATAATAATCCAAATAAATCGTCTCGCAAGAATGATAAAATCTATTGTACAGGACATGAACAAACAATAATAATAACAAACATAGTTAGCGGAGTAGCGAGTTAGCTAACCTCGATAGGTTAGCTAAACTCAGTATAACAAGCACGGGATGAAAAGCTGAAAAAAATGACAAGAGTTGCCAAGGGGAGGGGGAACTTCTGACCTATATGGGAAAACAAAGGGATTCATATTAACAATATCCAGGCACCTTTATATTGCACCAACTGTTGCTGCTGTTGTACCAAATATCACAAATTTACAATGAGAGTGGAGAGTTGTGAAATAGTTTAAGAAGATGTAAACAGAAGTAGCTTAGGTGTTACCATCATCCCCCAGCGAAGTAATACTGATAGGCGAAAAGTAGGGAAGAGAGCCGTGGGCACTAAAGGCTTGGGTGTGTACCTATTCACTTCTATGGACCCGATGGCAACAGCTAAGGCCAACATATACTTTGCAAAGTAGTGAGGAAACTGTCAAGCCCGAAACGATGCAACACATTTTGATCTGGTGGTAGAGAAAACAGGAATAGGGCTCAGATGGGAGTGATCGATAAAGTTCGTCTTCATTATAGACCTATATATCAGTAGAAAGCATAGCAAAATAAATTACTACATGATCCAACTCCAATATGGGTACGATATATTATCCATGTTGGTAAGGAAAGATTTTGGACGAAAGCTGACATTGGTGCACTGAGACACGAGCTCAAGGAAGTATTCGGTGATCAGTAAGACCTCTCTGGCAAAATGTGGCTTGAGAACGAGAGAAAATGAATATCAGTGACTAAATATTGCAAATAAATACTTTCATCAAAGTAGACATCACTAAACACCAGACTTCCGGCACCTCCGAATTAGAGGGATAGCACTGTTTACCATGTGTCTTAAATATATCTCCAGAGTAAAAATAAAACAGAACAATGTAAAAATTGGCAATCTAACTAAATTGAGAAAAAAACTAAAGGGCAGACTTATCATCTGGGAATAATACATAAACAATTTCCTTCTTTTGCCACAAGAGCAAAGATTAAAAGAGTAACAACGATAAATTTTACAATTTGTCATGCTAAACACTTCGAATCTAGGTAATCATTAAAGAATAAAAAACTTTAAGATGAAATTAGTATGCATAAATTATTAAGGGACCGAAAAGTAATGTCGCTTTCTCATATTAAATTCAAACGAATACATTTCTAACACGTTTTCATTCTTAATCAATAACAAAATCGTCTTCGTTATCAACATCCATTTTCCATCTAGTGTGCAGATTTTCAATAAAATATCACGAGATTGCATTTTGGACATTATACAAATTTTCAAATTTGTTGCCACTAAGAAACTGTTGTAGGGTTCGGAATAAATAGAAATCTGAGGGTGCAGTATCGGGCGAGTATGGTGAGCTTGGCAGTAATTCCCACCCCAATTCATGTATTCTTTCCAGTGTTCACCTTGCATAGTGAGGTCTTGCATTGTCGTGTTGCAGAATGATGCCTTGTCTATTGACAATAGACGGATATTTTTCGAATAAAGGTTGGTTCACTCGATACAATTGTTCACAATATACAGATGGTTAAGATTTCAGCAATTCTAAATGAACAATTCGGCGAATACTTCATCAAACACACAGAAGAGCCTTTTTGGGATGAAAACTTGGCGTCGCAGTACGTTATGGTGATTTATTTGGAGAGAGCCACTGCCATTTGCGTTTTGGATTATCATATAGAACCCATTTTTTGTCTCCAGTAACCAATTGATTAAAAAACAGTTCTGTATGGTGCTGTTGAAGCTTTACATTGCATATGATGAATCGATTTTTATTCGCTTTAGACAGATTATAGACTTACTTTTCCAATCTGCTTTAAATGTTCTTGTATGGTCGACCAAAGTTGATTAAGGGTGTTTGGCAGATCCTCGATTGTTTGACATAGTTTTGCCTCCATTTCTGCTCTTAGCTAGTCGTTTTCCAATGTTGGTGGTCTTCCTGATCGATAGGAGTCAGAGACATGAAAATTACCCGATTTGAATTTGAAAAACCATCTTTGGCGTTTAATTCACGGGGATAAATATCGCAAATGTTTTTGGTCGTAACTGTTGCGTTTCTACTCTTTCGAAACTCAAAAAGCATATAATGCCGGATATGCTCTTCTGGTATTTGGCTGGCCATTTTACTCCAAATTGCAAAAAGAAGTTTAATATTGAATTATTTAAAAGTAAACAAGTCACAATAACCTAAAATGACTTTGGAACGCCTTCGAAATACACAATGAGCTTACAAATGACAATCAAATATCGGCATGCGCAGAAACGACATTACTTTCCGGTCCCCATAGTATTATTGTTTTGGTTTGATATTAAGCTAATTAATTAGAAGAAGCTTAATTTAATTGAAGAAAAGGTATTAAACCTCAAGAATCAATAAAATCAAAAAACCCTAGCTCTAATTTAAGAAGATATGTAGTGGCTAATAAAACGATATGGAAATTTAAATGGTATCTTTTATAGTTTATGGTTCTAGCTAATTTGGAAGACATATTGCCCAAATGTATTTTACACACACAACTAACTATACTTAATAGTGGTCGGGTAGCGAAATTTGGTTCATTGAGAAAACAACTAATGATAATTACACCCTTACTTCTAAAGGCATTGGTATACATATACAGGACTAGTGTATGTCCATAATATAGACATTTGTTGTTGAGTTGCGTAAAGATATGATTAAAAAACCAACACATTCTTCATAATTAATTTTAGTTATAAGTTATTGATAATGGGTGCATAGTACCCGAAATATACATCTACCGAAATAAGAATTAATTATAAAGAAAGTGTTGAAAGTTGAAAGTTTTCAATCAAGTTTTATGCCCATAAGTACTCTGACCTTATAAGACAGTAAATAAATCGATATTGCAAATTGGTTGCGAAATTTTCTGAAGTTAAAGTATTTAGAAACCTAAGGGAAGTAAAATCCAATGATTGTGCATCACTTCTAAAGTAGGCTTTCATTCTCACGCATGAAAAAATCTACTGAGGTAAAAGTAAATACCTAAAGCCCTAGTGAAAGAAGAAACTCGATTGTATTTATTTTAAGCACAAATCTATACATGCTTTATACAGACCATGTAGCTACAATTGTCGCATCAAGAAGACAAGAAATTATTAATACTACCTTTACTTTTGAAAGCATTGTTAAACATACCTATAACTAGGATAATAAGTACTGTAACCTTGTCAGATTCTAGTTGTTTACTATAGGAAAACAAAAATTTTTTTCGAAGGTAAATAGAAAAATACCAATGAATTTAAAACACTATTAACAAACAACTCACACCCCTTAAGCAACACATCCTCTAACGTATCCAGTATAAATCCACTTCTTGAAGAAGAATGAGGAATAATCCAGCTATTGTCCTCTCTCGTTTTTTCAAAGATTGGCATTTATATTCTTTTAGGTCCTTGGCATGGAAAACCCCTGCCTCTTTACTCCTCTCATCCTCCAACAAGTACGTATATAATGAAAGTTTTTTTACCACTTTGAACGGACCCATATACTTCGGTGCTCACTTTGCGCTATAGTAATTCGCAGCATCGGAGCAAAATTTTTTCGCCAAACCTCTACGTAAATTATAATACCGTCGGTTTCGTTCATATACCATTCACAATCTCTTCCGTACTTTCTCATAAAATTTAGGTAGATGTCCAAGTACCTCGATGTGTCCAGTCCTGCTCAATCCTATCTCCTCTAGATTATCCTTCAGTCTGTGCTCATCCCCTCTTACTACTTGATTGCAACCAAAATTCAGGAAATAGGGGGAATAACCTGTCACCTCGTGTCGTGCTGTTCAAATGGTTATCTGACACATAGGCCCGTATCATGGATTTTACAACGCGGTTAACCCGTTCTACAGGATTATCCTGCTGATGGTAATTAGAATTATAGCGGGGTTGCTCTGCTGCGTATGCCTCACAAAGCCTTAATTTTCGAACTCCGAAACTGTTTGCCGTTGTCCACTAGACCAAATTAAGATACTCCGAATACCAAGAACACCTCATTTTCGATTTTCTCCCTGATATTCTCAGTGTTGCCGTCCTCGATGGGAAAAATAACGCAAATTTATTAATTTATATAACTGTGGCCGGACTTTGTTTTCAGTAAAGGTCCAGCAAGATCAATACTGACCATCTGCCACGAACGTGTTACAACCGGTTGTGAGAGCATCAATCCAATCGGCTTTTGCTGTTCATCCATCTGTTGGCACACTTGACATTTCCTGACATACCTAGCGATATCCTGCCGAATTTTCGGCCAGTAATACTTTTCCTTAGTCCTATTGTATGTCTTATATATTCCATCTTCTGTCAGATGGTCGTAAAATTGGTAACACAATTTAGCTCTATCCTCTTTTCCAACAATCATTTTCCAGTTAGCCCTACAATCTTCCTCGTCCTTACCTTTCGCCAACTTAAAAACCTGGGAACCTTCCAATTCGAAAACTTACGGGGATTCGCAATCATACGCTCTTTCTTCCTATTTAACCAAGTATTCCCAGTAGTTCACCACCATTATCAACAACTAGAAGTGACCTGAATAGCATGTCAGGGATAACATGTTCTTTTCCCTTTCGATGGCTAATAACATAGTCATACTGTTGAAGGCGCACAGCCCATCGTGCTAAACGTCCAGCAGGGTCTGTTAGGTTGTTGAGCTACACTAGCCAGTGGTGATCTGTAACTACTTCAAATCGAGTACTTTTTAGATAAGGTGTAAGCTTCTCGACCGCCCACAACACCGCCAAACACTCTCTTTCAGTAGCTGAATGGTTTTGTTCTCTCCTGTTCAATGTCATGCTAAAGTAACTAACTACCTTCTCTTGTCCATCAATTTTCTGGGTACTGATGCATCTCCTTAAAGCACACTAAAATATTGGCACGCTAGTTTGGGTGCAAATCCAACACCTCCTTCAGTGCCTGGAATGCCTGTTGGCACTCTGGTGTCCAGCTGAATTTAACATTCTTCTTAATCAGTGCTTGTATTGGAGCTATAAATCTTGAAAAATGCGGTACAAATCGACCATACCCCGAAGCAAAACCAATTAAACTACGAACAACCTTCTCAAATCTACATGAAAACCTTCGTTATTTACTACGTACCCCAGATACCTGAGCTCTGAATAGCATACTTGACATGTATCACGTCTCAATGTTAGCCCAGCTTCTTTCAAAAGACGTAGCATCTCCGACAAGACTTCCACATGCCTCTCAAACGTCGGTGTAATATTGTGCCGTCGAGGTGGACAGCACATATGACTCTAACTTACTTCTACAACGTTGTGGATGAACCTTTGCCAAGTGGCTGGCGCGTTGTGCATCCCAAACGGCATCCTTGTAAACTTGAATAATCCTCGCCCTAGTATGGTAAAAACTGTATAATGTTTGGATGCCTTAACCAGAGGCATCTGACAATATGCTGACTTAATGTCTAGCGTCGATAAGTACCTAGCGTCTCTTAGCTTGTCCAAAGTGTTGTTCACGAACATCAGTAGGTGGGCATCTCTCTCTGATATTTTATCTAGTTTCCTAAAGTCCACGCAGAACCGATGAGTTCCATCCTTTTTCCTGACCAACAGAATAGGTGACAACCATGTACTGGTCCAGTCCAGCTCATCATTAATATGTTTTTGCAAATAAGGAGACACGGGAAAATAAATAATATGTTTAACGGGCCCTGCTGATGTACGGATGACATGTTCTACTCTCTGAGTACAACCCAACTCTATAGTGACTAAAAAATATTTTTCCAATAGATGTACAACGACCTTAGCATGTTCCTTTGTTAACCCTGATGCCAGAGCTGCTTGATCTTCGCTTGGAGAAAAAGCTAAATATTGGCCCTCTGTTCAACCGGCCCTATCCAAAATCAGCAAAAACACCCTAATATAGCCTTGACAAATGTCAGCCTGCTAAATCGTTAGTCCTAAATCCGGCCATTAATATATCGAGCCTTTAAAAAATCAGGCCCCACGTTGGGTGCCAAAACTACTAGAAGTTGTATCGAAATATAAATTACTCTTCCCCAAGTCAACGTATATTTAGACGAAGAATGGATTGACAGGACGGATGTTCTAATCGAAGGCAAATTATACCATAGATAAAAAGATTCTAGCACAGAAGAAAACTATACTAAGAGTCATATATAATTTAACGTACTGTTAAAATTGATTAAATTTGTAAATATTACAGAGAGAATACGCCCAATATTTGATATTAAACTAGTATTAGATAGTTTTATTTTATAATGTTCTTTCTTAATTAATTTAATAAGACATATAAATTTACAATATTTTATTTGCATAAAATTTCAAAGACACTACCCATAATAAACAAGAAATCTCATATAAATATCGATTCTTTAAAACCAACCCCAATAAGAATATACATAAAAATACAGAATCATGAAATTCTAGTGTAAGTTTTTATTTTATGTTAGTAAAGTAATTACCTGTTTGGTTACTAGCACATCACCGTCGCCATAATGTAAAGATAGTGGTACGGTTATTTTGGAGAGATCATATTCAGGTAGCAGATTTGGATTCCTCGTTTCGTTCTTATTCGATTTATTAATAAGTGAAGCATCGAATGGAGCGAAATATCCTAAAATTAAAAAAGAATTATTATGGGTTCATAACTTAAAAAATAATAAATTACTATTTTTTTCGTTTCTTTTCAGAAAATTTTGAATAGTAATGGAATAATAAAATACCAGATAAATATAATATATTCATAAAAGGATTAATTAAGCACTTGGTTATGTTTCACTATTTTTATATTTCTCCGACTAGTTTCGACTATATATCTCCTTGAGAATGACCAACGGTCGAAACTAGTCGGAGAAATATAAAAATAGTGAAACATAACCAAGTGCTTAATTAATCCTTTTATTAACATAAAAATGTTTCACCACGGGTTAAGTGAGAAGTTAATTAATCGTATAATATATTCACATGTATTGTTTGGACGTTGCGCTTGTTTTCTCTTTCAGCAGATTTATTCAGAAAAAGAAAGTAACAACATTAAAATTTTAATTATTTAATAATCGTTTATTTTAATTGCATTGTTTACATTTTAATATTTATTATAATAAAGACTAAATAAGGACAACAAAGTGATTAAAAAATGGTTAGGTTCAAAATTCATATTCTGAGCACCATTTTAAAAATGCAATGGCTTTGTGTAAACATTGTTAAATGTGAAAATTAGAAAGGTCTACATGTATCACATCTGATACAAGTGTATGCATAATACAGAGCAAACATTATAATAACAAACTGATTTAGATTGGAGGCACTTACTTTGTGATATTTTTATATAATAACAATTTTTTTAAAGCCCTTTAATATGTTAATATGTATTTGCGAGAGAAATATAACAATCGCAGAATAAACTATATCCAGATGAAGATATTTAAGCAACATAACTAGTTTATTAATTGCACAATAAGTTGCAGAAGTTAGTAAATCATTGCTAAGAAGGTGTTTAAATTGGGATAACTTTACAAATAACACTGTTTAAATCCAAATCTTTATTGAGTTGTACGTAAACTGAAATGCTTTTATTGTTCTATTTACTCAAAATAATTATAAATAAAACAAATTAATTCAAAATTATAATTGTTAGACCAAATCCAATAAATAGTAAGTTTTGTCTATGAACAAAAGTTTTAAATTTGATAAATTTGAACGACACGTAATAGCTGATGGAATATATTATATACGGAAATAAATGAAGAATTAAAACTTTCATATTAAACAAATTAAGGTTATTTTTAATAGAACCAGTTCTAATTTCTCATGATGACAATTATAACAGTAGTAGTTTATTAAAGTGAGAATTTTATTTAATATTTTGTTTTAATACTCATTTATGTTTATTTATTAAAATTAATTACTTTATTATTTTGGGAGATATCTGAATTTTTTTTTAATTTCTTGACCATTAAATTTTGAATACATATTAAGTTTTTTTTTTATCCCAGACGTATTTTTTAAAATTAATTAATATCAATTGGGTAACTCACCTCTTGTGAACATTTGGTAATAATGTAGCAAAGTGTTGACAGAAGTACCTGAAGGATAATATTTGAAGATGTAAGGAACATAACTCTGAAATATAAAATAAATTAGCAAAACAATATTTAAATCAAATTTAAAGTATTAGAAAAATTAATCAATTTATACAGGGTGAGTTTTTTTCGATGTTCTCTATGGGGATCTCGGAAACTATAAGAGATAGAGAAACGGTTAAATGGGGAAAGAAGTGTAGATTTACAAGACGAATAAAATTCCACTTTCAAAGTTTTCAAAAAAGTCAAGGGTAACTAGATATTTTGAAAAAAGTAAAAAGTGTCAATTTTTTCAAATCAATATATCTCGGTTATTATAATAGATAGAAAAAAACTGTAAAGAACAAAGTTTTAGATAATTTTATGTAGATTAACAAAACATAATCAGAAAATTTTTATCGCCATTATTTTCCGAGATATGACGCAAACTTACATTTTTTTTAATGGAAACCATAGTTGGCTGTGACCTCATTCAAAAGGTAATTTTTTTCTCTTTAATCCAATATGGCATATGACATAGTTATTTCTAAAAATAAGTGAGTTATAGTCATTTTAAATTTTATTATAAATAAAAAATGGGTAGCCATGAAAAAGGTGAAAGTAAAACAATTGCAGTTGTTTATAATATTAGCAATATTGTAATTATTAGTTTTACAGAGATAAACAAAAATGAAACAACTGCATAAAGTAATTCTGTAATTATCAATATATCAATGGGAGAGAAATTTTAATTTAAAAAAAATATGGTCAGAGTCCACTAATAATATTATTATGACATAAATTATATCTTTTTAAAATTGAATTTATCGCTTTTTGACTATTCTCATGTAAATTGAATTAAATGTTTCAATAACAACTAGTTTATGATCCTCCACAGATTGATATGCTTTTTCAAATGCTTTGTTTTTTACATAACCCCACAGAAAAAATTCCAAAACGCGCAGATCGGGAGATCTAGGTGGCCCTGGGATTGGTTTATTTCTTCCCACTTATGAGTTAGGAAAAGCATCATTTAAATAATTTGTAAAGCCAACATGTTATGAGGTGGAACACCGTCATATTGGAACCATTTTAATCTTGCTTGTAATGATAAATTTAAACAATCGAGCGTATCTTCAAATGTTTTCTGAAGAAAATGAAAGTAATCAGTTTCACTTAGTGAGCTTTCAAAAATATATGGACCGAAAATTATTAATCCAAACACACCATGGATTAAACCCAAATTTAATTTATAGTTTTCTCTGTGAAACTTCTCGTGGATTGTCTTAAGTTCATCTATGTTCATTGTCGCGATTAAAAATACCACAATTAGTGAATCGCGATTCATCTGTTCATAATATTTTTGTAAGAAACGTATTATCCTCTTGACAAATGGGTTTATACCACATACAGAAGGCCATTTGATAATTACAAAATTATTATTCTTATGCTGGTTTTTTATTTTTATTTAAATTTGTAGAACTAATAATTACAACATTGCTATTATTATAAACAACTGCAATTGTTTTACTTTCACCTTTATCATGGCTACCCATTTTTTATTTATAATAAAATTTAAAATGACTATAACTCACTTATTTTTAGAAATAACTATATCATATGCCATATTGGATTAAAGAGAAAAAAATTACCTTTTGAATGAGGTCACAGCCAACTATGGTTTCCATTTAAAAAAATGTAAGTTTGCGTCATATCTCGGAAAATAATGGCGATAAAAATTTTCTGATTATGTTTTGTTAATCTACATAAAATTATCTAAAACTTTGTTTTTTACAGTTTTTTTCTATCTATTATAATAACCGAGATATATTGATTTGAAAAAATTGACACTTTTTACTTTTTTCAAAATATCTAGTTACCCTTGACTTTTTTGAAAACTTTGAAAGTGGAATTTTATTCGTCTTGTAAATCTACACTTCTTTCCCCATTTAACCGTTTCTCTATCTCTTATAGTTTCCGAGATCCCCATAGAGAACATCGAAAAAAACTCACTCTGTATACTTATTAATCAAATCAATGTTATCCAGCAGTTAATGCATTGAAGTCTGCACAAAGAGACCGCTATGTTGTAAGAACGATGTTATTGTGAACCTCGATGCCAGTAATTTCACAATTCTTGTCGCAGGAAAAATTGGTGATATTTATTGTGGTACAGTAGATATTATTTCTGGTCATGATTAGGACTAGAGATAATTAATTAATTTACCACGTAGAAATGTGTTACTACAGTTTCCATGGCTTCCCCTTCTAGCA